>PVJS01016744.1:0-37093 GCA_004027185.1 Glis glis
GTGAGGCCCTCCGCAACTTCGTGAGACCCGGTTTCAAAATCAAGTATAAAAAAATAGGGCCAGGGGTGTAGGGCCGGGGGTGTAGCATGGAGGTAGAACGCCCCTGGGTTCAATCCCCAGTACCGCAAAAAAAAAAAAAAAGCAAATGACATCATATACTCTCTAGATAGGTGATGTCTTTATTTGTAAAAAAAAAATTATTTTTTTTGTAAGAATGGCTGTCTAGACAGACACTCTACCAAACTGAAAGATGCAAAGATTTACACATGTGCCTTATCTTACTACTTAGTAGCTGCATAGTTTGAGGGAAGCTCTTAAGCCTAAACAAATCTGAAGTTCTCAAACCCCTAACCATGATCCATATTAAGTGCCTAATATATTTGCTACAAGATTGAACAAATAAGGTACCCTTTGTCTTAGACCTGAGAAATGTAAAAGGTGTTTAAAATAAAGGCATTCATGTGTCTAATTTTTCAAAAGAAACTCAGGTTTTTAAAATGGATTCCCTTTGTACTAGTTATAATCAGACATTATTCCTAGTATTTGTTAATTGCTTTTGTAAACCCTAACTTTTCTATACTTATGATAATTTAAACTTGCTATTAAGTACATTCTATATTTACTACTTCTTACACACAAAAGAAAATCATTAGTACCTTTTGAGAATTATTCACAAATACATAACATTAAGCACATATGAATTACTTTTTCTAATTAAACATGATCTTAAAACATTTTAAAGATAAAAATCAAATATTTTATTAAATGTGGAAACCTCTGAGTGTTCTTTCTTTTAAGTCTGCCCTTTAAAACATACTAAAAAGATACTTAGAAGGTCACTGCTTTAAATGTTTTCTTAATTATAAAAGTATAGATTTAGAAAGAACCTAAAATGCTAATTAAATTTATTTTGAATTTGTTGGCAGAAAATGCTTAAATTATTTGTGAATCTTCCTATTTTAATTACTTTTATGGTTTCATATTAACTCTGTCTTCAATGAATAATTCCAACTTTAGAAAACATTTTTCACGTGTACCTAATACAAATTGCCTCTTTTGTATTATAGTTTAAACTATATTTTTTCCTTGGCAGCTGCTGCTTTCAGAATTACAGCTTTCAAAGACAAGGTCATTTTTTATCATTTGATTAATTAAGGAAAAATATTATTTAAATAATGCATTTAATTCTTGAACACAGGAGTTTAAAAATCACAGATACTATAATTCAGTGGTTGCTATCTGCCAGTCAACATTTTTAGTGCTTTCAGCTCATTCAATCTTCAAAATGGTCCAATGCAGTATGCATTAGTGCTATTATTAATAATTTTCATATGAGGAATCTTGAGCCCACAATCTCCCTATGCCTAACGCCCCTATAATGTGAGTTTGAGGTTTCTTCCGTGTATGTACAAATTGTTACATTCTATTAAACACCCACAGATTATTTTGTTTTTCAGGAAAACTGATGTAATATGTTCACTGTATGTTCCATGAGAAACAATTTATAGTTCAACTAGTCTATTTCATCTGAACTAAGATATCACAATTAGTAATTGCATTCAGTGTCTCCTAAAGAGGGAGCATTCTTTCCTGTTAGAGAATATATGTTCAATCATCCAATGACCTATCTTATAGACTAAATTTATATTTATAACTAAATATACAACAAATTTGCGAGCTATTACTGAACACTTGGGATTCAAGTAAATTGAAAGCTTTTATGACATATGGAAACATATGTAATTGTTTTGTTAAAAAAAAGCCTATAAATAGAGCAAACAAATTTCTAATTTAGCCCAGAAAAGGCTCAATTTATTCCTGCTCCACTGATATTCCATAGCATCCTGGTTAGGATGATAAACTAGGTGGTTATGCTCCCTATAAACTCACTTCTAATAGTGTAGTTGTGTCCCTACTGGCCTTTGTATGGAAGAGAAAATATTAGGATCTCAGTACATGTTTCCTCAGCTGTAGGAGGTGTCTTGAAATGGCAATCTGAAGGAAAATAGGAGTGTAAAATAGAAAGTTGAAACTGGCAACTAAAGTGCAAAACGATAAAATATTATTATTATTATTATTATTAGTTTATAAACTATCTCCTTAATAGCATATGAAACATGCTCGAGGTAAAATAGCACAAAACAGACAAACTGCATAGACAGAACTATTGTTTACAAATTGCTTCACAAATTACAAATGGCAATGGATAAATTAGCTCTCAACTCATTTACAATGTTAAGATAAAAATAAATGCTACTGCTCTGAAAGCTGGAAGCAATGTTGTCTTTGTAATTTTGTTGAAGATCTTTAACATTACTATCACAGAGACAATGGTTTTAACACTGTTATAAAAATAAAACTTTAATACACTGCCACTCAGGATATGTATATTTTGTTCAAGGGAGAATAAAATCCATTTCTTGGGAACTTGCATATTGTATGTTCAAGTCTCATAAATTTGGTACCATTAATTTTGATAAAAAAAGAATTAATTAAATTTCAAGTAGATCAAAATGATAATTTATTCTGACAATATCATTATTCCCTAAGAATAAATTTAGAGCATAATTTTGTTAAATAAGAGCATACAAAATATTAAGTTTTTATGAAATACTTTATCTAAAATATGAATATATTACCTCTTATGAGTTAGATGACTTATAAAACATACTTACTGGTTGAGATAAATTATACTGGTTAAATCCATTAACTGTTTTCTCATTCTTTATCAACATTATTTATAACAATTTTTGGTTTTAAGATATTATTTAGAATTTTTAAAATATCATTCTTAGAAATATTACAATTAATATTGAAAATGGTTTGTAAAATGTCTTTGTATTTATTATAATATCACTTGACTTAATTTTCAAAGTGTTCATTTTCCAAGGTTAGGTAATTAAAACTGTTTTAAATTCCAGGAAATCTTCAACTGCAAATTTAATCATTTTATTCATGTTATGAGACAATCTACTCCAATCACACATTTGATCCTTACTTTAGATGGCATTATAGTTATTAAGGTTAAGATGTGTTTTAATTTACCATTTCTAATGTATAAAGAAACAATCTACTACTTCATTTCAAACAATGAAAATTACATTCATATTAATTGTTTTGGAAGTCTTTTTAAATATTCTCATTATTATGCTTATTTGGCTATATTAAGTTAATTGGCTATATTTATTTTTATTTTCTTTTGCAAAACATATAAATATATTATAAAATTTTGAAAATATATGAAATTATAAAAGGAATTGGAATTGATTTATAATGCCACCATTCAGAAATAACTAAAATTAATAATTTGTTTCCTGCCTTTGTTTTTGCATTTTCATTATGTAGACCCTGTGATGTGTACCATAGACTCTATGTGAAAACTTTTCTGTGATTATATTGTCCCTTCCTTTTTTAAAGAGGCTTTAATCCCTCTTATCTCCTAGAATTCGGGTCTTTGACCATCGACAACAAAGGTAATATATCCACATAGTTTTTTCTTTGCTTTCATTAAGTCGGTCACATATTGAACTTGCACCTAACGTCATTTCCTATTTTGACTTGCCACTTATGAAACTAAAGCAAATCACTCTAAGTGATAAATGTCCATTTAGGGCAAGGGACAGAGGACATAAGAAATGATAGAGGACAGCTCTCCAAATGAATTTAGAAATACTTAGAACCATTCTTGGTTGTGTGAATGTATGGCTGATATTAAGTATATGGACTGAGAGAAACTAAATATTCTGTGATATTCTAGATATTTCCAAACAACAGGACTAATCCCTACTATTGAGATACAGATGAGCTTTTGAGAGAATGTTTTTACTTTAAGAAAAAACAAAACAAAGTGAAACAAAACAAATAAAAAACCTTGCTCAAGATGTGAAAAAGTATATATTGGATTTAAGTATCTTTCCTCTTTGGGGAGGTATTTCAAATTATTCCTCAGATATGTTTCATAGATCATAACTAGTATTGTGACATTTTTCCTAACTGCATTGAAGGTAGAACATTTCTTCTACATTAGCTAGCTGGTTTTTATGTTGTCCATGGTTTCAAGGAATACAAGTATAACAACAGATGTCTTTTATCAGAAATCTTAACCTCTGGCAGAGGATTTTTAATGTATATGAAAAAGGGAGTTGAATAAGTTGCACAGAAACAGTTCTGAAGAGAAAAACAGGGCTGGGATGTCAGGTATATGAGGAAGAAAAGGTTGCAACCAGGGAAGAGCCCTGCCACTCATTATACAAGAAGGAAAAGGAAGGATGCTTTCCAGTAATTGATCATTACAGGAAATTAATGCTTTTTTCTCAATCCCAAACCTTGCTGTCAAATTGTAGAATTCTACATCAACTATATTCTGAACTTTGCTACTGAAGTAGTTATTGTATTACCTAAATAATAATAAATTGAAAGCCAATCCTGTGATCATCATTCCCCATTCCAGTTTATCAGAACTCTGTCTTTTCCATAGCATGTATGAAGAACACTGGAATTTTTCTTTACTCCTCATGTCTTTTGCAACCCATGTCTAGTCCATCAGGAAACTGCTGGGGCTCTACCTTAAGAATATGCACAAAGTATGACTGCTTCTTATTCCTGCCAATGCTATAACCATGAAACTAAGCGTCATCTTCTATCATTCGTGTTACTGTAATAGCCTCCCAAATGGTCATTCTGTCCTTATCATTACCCCCAAAAGGTGAATACTATTTTAGTGTACAAAGTGTTCCTTTAAATGATCTAAATCTGATCTCATTCTTCTGCTCAAAACCCTGTGATGGTTCTTCATGTCATGCAGACTAAGCATCAGAGTTCTTTCAGTGTTCTACTCTCTGATCTTAGTATTTTTTCCTTTCAGTCTGCTCCAAGCACACAGTATCCTTACTGCTCTTGCAATTGTCCAGGCACAGTTTCACCTTATGGTCTATGCACTAGAAATGTCTTAGAACACACTGTGCAAGTCTTTATATCCTAATGACTTTCTTCATTATTTTAAGTTCTTTACTCAAACTCTTTTATTGAAGACCATAACTATTGTTTTTAATACCTCCCTTCCTCATACTTATTTTTCCTGTTTTTCTTTTTTAATTCATCTAGTTATATCCTATAAGTAAGATTTTTAATCCATTCATTATGCTTATTACCTGTCTCCCAATCAGAATGTAAGCTTTAAAGCACTAGACATCTTGACCACCTTGTTAAGTGATGTAGCCCAAGTGCCTAGAACAGCATTCTTTGCAGAATACAGCTCAGGAAATGACTGATGAATGAATGAGTGAATGAATTTGAAATTGAGAGGGAAAGTTATCTGCTGAAACTAAGTTAATGGCCAATAAAAAGTCCTTACTTTTCAACTCAAAGCATTTGACACATTTCATCTTCCCTTTTCCTCCCTTATCCCAAACTGGCTTTCCAAGCTCCCACCAAAATCATTCCTTAAGCTATGCTCACAATGTTCTAAGGTTTATCTAAACTGCATCTCCAAATCTTTCCAAATTCCTCCTACAAACCAGTTCCAAAGCCTTCTGAACCACATGGTCAGTTTTAGTCATAGCAGTGACCCCACTCCCCAGTACCAATTTCTGTGTTATTCAGCTTTCCATCACCCAAATGCCTGACAACAGCACCTTAGAGTAGAAAATGCTTATTTAGCTCATAGATTTAGATTCAGTCCATGGCCAGCCAGCAATAAGCTAAAATGGCAGGGTGTGGCAGAGGAAAGCTGAACTGCTCATGATAGCCAAGAAGCAGACAGGAAGAGGCCAGGGCTAGATTTAGTCTTCAAGGTCATGTCCCCCAGTAACCAACTTCCTCAAGCCATGCCCCACCTCGGAACCTTGCTGCACTGGATGACAGGTTTTCAACACATGAGCTTTTGGGGGAACATTTCAGATCTAAACCTTAATAATACTCTTTATTATCTTATTCAAACAATATTAAAGAACACTCAAATGTAGTGCATTGAAATGTAGTGCTGCAGCAGGTTTAGCATTATTATATTATTTCTTTTATATTATAAATACTAAATACATTTTAAAAATAAATATGGGTGAGGAGGTTGGTTTAGCCATTTAGTAAACTTGCAAAAATGACAACCATGTATCATATTACCATTATCTTATGTGATGCCAAGAAAGGGTTAACATGTGGTAGGAAACCAGTGACCTTAATTTGACATTCTTTTAAAATGATAATGACTTCCTAATAAACCAATTAATAGTATTAATTAGAAGAAGAATATTGTTTGGAGCAGGAGATAACATCTTTGTCCAGATTCATTTTAATTAAAATGGAATATATGAATTTAAGAGGCATGGCTGACTTGAAAATGGAAAGAAAGCTTGTAAATAATTTCTATTGTGTGCAATCAACAGCATGTTAAAAAGTTACAAAATCATAATAGTCCAGTCCCCCTTAGTGAGAAGTGCTTCTGTATATTTTGTCAAAACTCATTTATTAATCTCAAATTGAAATACATTCCAATATAGGAGAAAATGATAGTTTTGGTTTCTGCGTCATGGGGCTTCTCCAGAAAACTAATGCTTCACGAACTGTGTTCAGTGGTTTTCTTTTATGCCTTTTAGATTCATAAATTTTGGCAAAAGAATGATGATTTTCTTGAGGCTGCTCTGATAATTAAGCATTTTATGTTCATTGTCTTTCAATTAGAAGATACGGTCT
The DNA here is from genome assembly GCA_004027185.1 of Glis glis. Lineage (NCBI taxonomy): Eukaryota > Metazoa > Chordata > Mammalia > Rodentia > Gliridae > Glis > Glis glis. Next base: position 6,688 of record PVJS01016744.1, read on the forward strand.
TGCTTTCTACTAACAAAAATAATAAAATCCAAAGTTTTTGACAAAGATAACACAGAAAATTTGTAGGCATTTGGTATTATTTGTAGTGATTTGAGTAATTTATCTATTAGGAAATCAATACATGTATTATCATAACTCATTTGAATAGGGTATAATATTGACACCAAAATATTGTTTCTTACTCTAATGAGAAATTCACCAACTATCAGTGAATCCTGGGACTTTATAATATAAACGTTTAATGTTTTCTGTAATTGTACAGATTATTTTCACAAAATCATGTATATCTTCAAGCAGTTTCAGCATATGATAAATTATAATGCTGGATAGAATTTTTAGTGCACTCAATGCCTTGGGTCAAAACATAACTGACTTAATCAAACTTGAGGTTTTGACATTATCCCACCCTCAAGTTTGATTAAGTGGGCCATATTTTTATGTAAAATTAACATTTTACTATACATTTGGAAAGATCTAAAACAATTTATAAAGAAAAAAAGAAAAAATCTGAAAATAAAATATATTATTATAATATGTCTCTTGTTAAAAAATATGTACTGAACAATTAAAGAGATGACTTTCAGGCTAATGCACAAGAGAACATTTATTAATGATGAATACCTCAACAAAAAAAAAAAAACGGATGGGGCTTAAAATTCTATAGCTCAGGTGTAAGAGAGCCATCCATGAGTATCAGGTGATTTATGAGACAGAAAGTATTGGAAGCCATTGCCTGAGAAGTAGAGGTGGTAAGTTCATGGAATATGTAAGAGGAAGATGGTCTTTGGAACACAAAAGGCTGCAGGAATTTCATAATTTCTACTCTACTGGAAGCACAGGGATCGACTAAAGCTCAACATTTTCACTTATTTGATATTCACCAATCTTAGAATAAAATAAATAAATAGAATAAAATAAAACATTAAAAGTTCAATTTAATAACTGGATTTAGCACAATACCCTTAGAGGAAATAGCAATTCTTTTATCAAAGCTACTGTCTCGGTCAACATTCTCCCTGCCATAATCCAAAAAACCTGACCACACAATTTAAAGGAAGGTAAATTTATTTGCTCACAGTTTTTTGGAGATTTAGAAGTTCAGTCCACGTCAGTGTGAAGAGCTCAGGGCATGGCAGTGGGAAGTGGAGAGAGGGAGAGTGCAAGGCTCTGGTCTCACATCATAGAGGCCAGAAACAGAGAGCAGGGGGAGGAGAAGCCTTATATAATCCCCAAGGCCACACCCCCAGGAACCCCTCCTTAGCAATCAAGCCTGGCTTCCAACATGGCTGCCTTATTTCCCTGAGGCATAGGGGAACATTCTAAATCCAAACCATTATAAGCACCTTGTTGGATGAAGGTTTCGGTAAAATGTATTGCGTATTGGCTTGAAAGTGACTTGTTTGCTTGATTGTCAATATATACAGATAAGATAACATTTGGGTTTTTTTTTAGTCTATTTGTTATATGCTTTCAAAAGTATTAGAAGTTAACTAATACATTTTCCTCACCCATAAACAACAAAATTATGACATTTGCAGGAAAATGGATAGAAGTAGAGAATATTATGCTAAGTGAGATCAGCCAGTGGCAGAAAGTCAAAGTTTGTATGTTTTCTCTCATGTGTGGAAGATAGAAGATACAAGACAAAAGGACTTCAGATAAATGAGGAGAAGGGAATTGGGGGAGGAAAGTCGGAGGGAAAAAAGGAAGATTGAGCAAAGAAGCAGTTCAAATGTTATGTCCATACATGAAGGTATCAATACCAGTCTTACTAATATGCACGAGCAGGAGGGAATCCAGAGGGAAGCACAGTAAGTGCTGGGTGCATATAGGTTTGTATCACTTTGAAAATCAGTATGATACATATTTGCAATGTGCCAATACAAGCATATAAATAAATAAATAAAAATAAAAATACTTATCTAAAATAAGTTAACTAAGCCTACTAGTACAATTAAATTAATCAAAAATCACACCTTATAACCAAGCTATGTCCCTTAAGAGAATATTTTATTTGAAAACACAAACATGCATTGGTCCATCACGTGCAGCACTGTGAATTCCAACTTTTGTATCTGTCTTTTTAAAAATACATTAATGCCATCTTTAATGAATGTGTGTGAAGCATGGAATATACTTATAATTAACTAGTTTGTGCATGGATATTGAATTATATTTTTTGTTGTTGTACTAGGGATTGAAACAAGGGGTGTTCTACCAGTGACATATACCCTACTACATTTTTTTCCTTTTTTTTGAGACATAGTCTCACAAAGTTGCCTAGACTGATCTCAATCCTCCTGTTTCAGACTCATAAGTACTAGGATTACAGGTGTGTGCCACCATGCCCAACTGCATCATATTCTTTTAAGAATATTATTTCTGGAAATTTTAATAATTTATTTTAGCAAATTATAGGAAATTTACATCATGTAAATAAAATGTTGCTGTAAAATGTGTTGTCTTTTAAAGCCTACTTGGTAAATCAGAGAGTAAAACGGTAAGACATTAAATATTAAGGATGTGTAATAATATAATAAACATATTTTTAAAAAGATACTTGTAGATGAAAAATGACTTTTAAGCAGCTAGATCTATTCACCAAGTTAATATAATATGCAGAGCAGTATGAGAACGGCTTCTGTCACAAGATGGAAAATACTGAAAGATTTAAAATGCCTATCCACAAATTCTTATCAATTTATAAGTTTTCTTTAGTCTTAAGAAAATATTTAAAAATTTTACATCTTCATATAAACTGTGTAATTTTTGCATCCCTTTAATATTTTCCTTTTTTATCCTAAGGTACAAGAGTACTAAAAATGAAATGCATAAATTAATAGCTAAGTTGTTCTAAAATGCAAAAAATTAGAAAATTGAGATTTACAATCAATCCTTAAAATTGCAATTTGCTAGAAGACCTAAATATACAAAAACATTTACTGAATACAAATTCAGTACAATATTTAGTTTGTATAAGGCAGAGGACAAGAGTTTCCATTATAAACTTCCTGTTTCTTGAAATCACTATATATAAAGATTGTGGTAATGAGCAAAAGAAGTATTGAAAACTAAAATTAATATTATTAAGCACTTTTTGAATAAAGGTAAAATACTATGTATATATTTATATATTCTTATTTAAAAGAAATTTTTACAGATGTTCTCATATACACATAGAACCAATAATACATATGAATACATTTTATTTGGTACAATGAAATCTTTTGCGGGAATTTTTAGGTTTTAATTGGTACATAATTGTATGTATTTATGAGGTACAGGGTAATAATTATGTACATGTATACAATATGTACTGATCAAATAAGGGCTATTAGCAATTACTTGTGTTGGAAAACTGAATTTCTCCTCTCTAGTTATTTTGAGAATTGTAATACTAAGGTATTGCAAACCATAGTTACCTTACAGCTGTATAGAGTAGGACTTATTATTCCTATTTAGTTATATTTTGGTACCTGTTCCCAAACCTCTCCATAGTTTTTTCTTTTATCCTTCCCAGCCTTAAGATATTGAGTCCTTAATAGATCAATAATTTTGCAAATATATTTTGCTGTACAGAAGTATGTTAGTTTGGAATATCATTTGTTTATTATGGCTTTGGCTGCCTGTGAAGTCTTATCCTAAAAATCTTTGCTCATCTCAGTAGCTTGAAATGTTTCTCCTATTTTCTTCTAGTAGATTTATAGATATGTGTAATTTCATGTTACAATTTGGTTTTTTAAACATTTTGAATTGAGTTTTGGATATGGCAAGAGACGGGTCTAGTTGCATTTTTTTGCATATAAGCATACAGTTTTTTTCATATCATGTATTAAAGAGACTGTTCTTGTTCCAATGTATGTTCTTGTTGCCTTCCTCAAAAATCAGTCGACTGTAGATGCATCAATTTACTTCTGGGTTCCCTTTTCTGTTCCATTAATTTATGCCCCCTTACCATACATTTTTGGTGAATACAGCTTTGTGGTGTATTTTAAAGTCAGGTGTTGTGGTTTTACCAGTGCCATTCTTTTCATTAAGGATTGCTTTGCTGTTTTAGGTTTTCCAACATTTCATATTAATTTTAGGATTGTCTTTCTAGCTTTATAAAGAATATCATTATGTTGATAGAGAATACATTGTATGTATTACAATAGTAATCATTCAAATCCATGAACATGAGGTGTCTGCCTTTTTTGCATCCTTTTCAATTTCTTTCATCAGTGTTTTGTAATTTCAATTGTAGGGATGCTTATTTATTTAAATTAGTTGTTTTTTAAAATTTTACTGACTCTTAAAAACGCAAAAATTGCACATATTTTTGAGATACCAACCATGTGATATTAAATATATATGTATATATTGTGCAGTGTTTAAATCAAGTTACACTTATCTCCTCAAATATTTATCTTTTCTTCTCTTTTTCTTTCATAGTGCTATGGATTGAACTCAGGGTCTTACAAATCCTCAGTAAGAACCCTGCCACTATTCTATATTCTCAGCCCCATCTGTAATTTCTTAATTCTGAAGACATTTCAAATTAATTTTAGATCTTTTATAAATAGGTATTTTAATGTAGCTATTAATAGGATTGCTTAGTGATTTCTTTTCCAGTCAGTTAGTTATCAGTATATAGAATGTTACTGATATTTATTTGATTCTATAACTGGAACATTTAATAAATTCATTTATTAATTGCAACAGATTTTGCTGGAGTCTTTAGGTTTTCCCAAAGTCCTATTATTTACACACAGGGATAACTTGACCTTCTCCCTTCCAATTTGGATGTGTTTTGTTTCTTTCTATTGTTTTATGCTCTAGCTAAGACTTCCAGTACTATATTTAATAAAAGTCACTAACATGAGTATCCTTGCCTTGTTCTAGATCCTAGAGAAAATGCTTTCAACTTTCCCCAGTTCACTATGATGTTGCCATACTGAGTTTCTCAAATATAGCTTTTATTGTGTTGAGGTACCTTCATCCTACACCTAATTTGTTGAGATTTTTTATAATAAAGCAATATTGAATTATATCATATGCTTCTTTGTCTATTGAGATAAACAATATGTTTGTCTTTCATTCTATTGAGTTGCTGTATTATATTTTTAGATCTTCATATGTTGCACCATATTTTCATACCTGTAATTCTTCCCACTTAATCATAGCATATAATATATTTGATGTGCTGTTTGATTAGTTTGCTAGAACTTTGTTAAGACATTTTGCATCTATGGTCACCAGAGATATTGGTCTGTAGTTTTCTTTTGCTGTGCCCATGTCTGTTTTCTTCAGGGTAATTATGATCTCATAATGAATTTGGAAGAATCCCCTTTTCAATGTTTTGTAATAGTTTGAGAAGAAACTTTCAATCTCTTTCTTGTTATTGATTTCTTTATGTTTTCTATGTGTTAATTGTTTAATTTTGCTAGGTTATGTATGTCCAGAAATTTATCCAATTTTTTATCAGATTTCTAATTTGTTGCTGTATAATTGTCCATAAATTATTTATACTCTATATTTCTATAGTACCAGCTGTAATATCTCTTTTTTCACTTCTAACTTCGAGTTTTCTTTTATCATAGTTTAGCTAAATGCTTATTAATTTTATGTTTTCAAAATTTACTTTTGGCCGGGCGTGGTGGCGCACGCTTGTAATCCCAGTACTTTGGGAGGCGGAGACCGGAGGATCCGGGTTCGCGGCCAACCTCAGCGCGCGTGCAATCTATCTCTCTCTCTCTCTTCCTCTCTCCTCTCGCTCTCTCTCTCTCTCTCTCTCTCTCTCTCTCTACCTAGTGAGGCCCTCTGCAACTTCGTGAGACCCGGTTTCAAAAATAAAGCATAAAAAATAGGGCCGGGGGTGTAGCGTGGAGGTAGAACGCCCCTGCGTTCCATCCCCCCCCCCGTACGGCCAAAAAAAAAATTACTTTTGATTTTGTTGGTCTTTTGTATTATTTTATAATCTATTTTGTTTATTTCTGCTCAGTTGCTATTTCTTTCCTTCTAATTTTGGGTTTTGTTTGATCTTGTTTTTCCATTTCTTTGAGTTACATTGTTAGACTATTTATTTAAAATTGTTCTACTTTTTAATGTAATTATTTCATAAACCTCCCTGATATTACTGCATTTAGTGTCTTTTATAAACTTTAGTATGTTATGTTTCCATTCTCATTTAAGACTGCTGAATTTTCCTTTTGATCTTTCTATTGACCAATTGGTTGCTCTGGAGCATGTCATCTAACTTACATGTATTTGTCAATTTCTAATGTTTATCTTCTATTTTTCTTCCATTGTGGTCAGAAAAGACATATATGATTTCATTTTTTTTAAATTTGTTGAGATTTGTTTCGTGGTCAAATCCATGGCTTATCCTGGAGAATGCTTCATGTGCTAAGAAGAAGAATATGTATGCTGAGGCTGATGAAATGTTCTTTTAATGTCTAGTTGCTCTATTTGGCCCCCTGTATAGATTAATGCTGATGTTTCTTTGTTGATTTTATTCCTTCTTATTTGATCGGGATGATCTGTCCATTAATGAAAATGAGGTATTAAGGTCTCCAATTATTATTGTACTAAATTTTATATATTTATTGCTTTATGAAATAAAGTGTTTTGTGTTGGTTGTATATATATTCTATATATGTTTACAATTGCAGTATTTCCTTGTTGAAATTCATCTAATTTATCACTACATAATGAACTTTTTGTCTCTATAGCTTTTGTCTTAAGCTCTATTATGTCTAATATAAGCATAGCTACACCTGCTCCCTTTGGTCTCCATTTATATGGAATTTCTTTTTTCATCCCTTCAATTTCAGTCTGTCTTCAGCAGTGGTGTGGGTATCTTGTAGGCAGCATATACTCCTTTCACGTCTAGTTGTAGACTCTCTTAAGAATTTCTTGGAAGGCAAGTCTAGTATAAGTGAGTTCCGCAATTTTTGCTAATCAGAGAAATAGTATATGTCTCCTTCATTTCTGAAGGATAGCTTTGTGGCATATATATGGCATATATATTTTATGTTGGTAGATTTATTATTTTTTTCATTTCAGGATTTTGAATATATTACCCTATTTTCCCTGGCCTATAAGGTTTCTGCTGAGAAATCTGCTGTTGGCCTTATGTCTTTGACTCTGTCTCTGTGTTTTAATCATTTGACCATAATGTAGTTCATGTATTACCTTTTTCAGTTGAAACTATTTAGAGTCATTTGAGCTTCTCTGATCTGTGTATCTTTACAGTACTTGGGAAGTTTTAAGCTATTATTTTATTTAATAAATTTTCTATGTGCTTTCCCATCTCCTCTTCTGAAAATCCAAGAATGCAAATATATGTTCACTTAATTATACCCCAAAACTTTTGTAGGCATTCTTTATTTTTAAAATTAATTAAATATCTTCCTTTGTTTTTCTTTCTTCTTTTCTTTAAAAAATAACTTGTTCTTGATCCAGTCTGTTGTTTAACCTCTCTCTCTCTCTCTCTCTCTCTCTCTCTATATATATATATATATATATATATATATACTTTTATGTAATACTTTTATTGGTGCATTATAATTGCACATCATAATGTAGCTCATAGTGATAGTGACATACATGCACACTGTACTTTGTGTGTGTGTGTGTGCGTGCGTGTGTGTGTGTGGTTATGGAGACTGAACCTAGAGGCATTCTGCCTCTGAGTTACACCCCATCCCTATTTTATTTTTTATCTTGAAGCAGGGTCTCACTAAATTGTGGAGGGCCTTGCTAAGTTACGGAGGCTAGCTGCAAACCTGCAATCCTTCTGTCTCAGCCTCTCAAGTACTAGGATTATAGGCATTAGCCACCATGCCCAGTTTCAATTATATTTTTATTCTATTCATTGAATTCTTCAGTTCCAAGATTTCCCTTTTGTTTTTTATAAGCTCTCATTCTTGTTGAATTTTTCATTTAGATCACATTGTGTTATCCTAATTTCATTGAATTATCTGCAGGCATTATTTTCCATTTCACTGAGCTAATTTATGATTATTATTTTAAATTCCTTTTCAATCATTTCATGTACTTTATTTGGGGGGAGGAATCTGTTACTAGAGAAGTATTGCTGTCCTTTGGAGGTGTTACGTTACCTTGCATTTTTATGTTTCTTATGTCCCTGTGTTAAAATGTATGCATCTGGGGAAACAGCTGCCTTTACCAACTTTTATGGCACATTTTTTCAGTGAGAAGCTTTCTCTTGGAGATATGTGTTAGGATTTCGATTGGGTACAGTGTATTGGTTTTAGTTCTAGGTGGGCATGGTATGCAATCTTCATAAAGCTTCTTTACATTCAATTGATGACAGTGATGTCTGTGGGTGCCTCAGAGGACTAAGCTGCATGGGTTTGTGGAGCTGGTCTCCCTACTACGATCTGACTCTTTTAGGCTAGGAAGGTTTGCTAGTGATTCTAGGTTAATGGCCTTGAGAAGTCATCAGGGCATGCACAGTTGGGGCAGGTCAGCCAGCTGTTTCTGTGGGCTGCTCATGGGCAGGGCCACACCTGTGGTTTTGGAATGGTGCAACAGTATGTATGTACGGAGGTGGAGCCAGGTCACCTGTTGGTTTCTGCAGCTTAAGGGTAAGGGAGGTCTAAAGATGGCTCTATGCATCAACCTGGGGATGGAGACACATCGACTGAGCTTCTTCTCTGTATTACTGCAGTGATACGAACTTTCTGGCAGTTCATTAAACTGAGTCTCAGAGTCTGTGAAGTTTTCAAGATTCTCAAGCGAGAAACTTTAGATACACTGGGAGATGCTCTTTTAATCACCATTCTGGGATTTGCCACCCTGGGATGTTTTTACTGTTTTTGAAAAGATCTCAACTGCAGGAAAGTAGTTGTAGAGGCAACATGCTTCATTCTGTTCTAAACAAGGCCATCTTGTATCTTTCTGTTGCTGTGTATCTCTGCCACATTTGCTCCAGTGCGTTTCTTCAAATTCTCTAGCTGAATTTTATTTTGTTTTGGCACTTTTTTTGTGGGAGGAAATGTGCTTCGGGCCCATCTAGTTGGCCATTTTTTCAGAGTCCAAATGAAGTCTTAATAGTAATAAAATATAACAAATATAAAATTTTAAAAGCACAAATAGTTCTATAGCTATCTGACACTGTTTCTAAACTCTAGGGAACATTATTACTTTGTTTAAAAAAAAATTTCAGGCCAGGCATGGTGGCCCACTCTTGTAATCCCAGTACTTGGGAGACTGAAACAGGAGGATCCAGGTTCACGGCCAGCCTCAGCTACTTAGTGAGGCCCTCCACAACTTAGTGAGACCCTGTTTCAAAATAAAGAATAAAAAATAGGTCTGCAGGTGTAGCTTGGAGGTAGAATTCTCCTGGGTTCAACCCCCACTACTGAAAAAAAAAATTCAGGATTTTGTAATTTTATTTTACCTCTCCAGCTGTGAGCCCCAGTCCATCTACCCTAGATTAATTTCAGAATAACAAGAAATAATGTATTAATTTACTTCTAAGTTTTGGTAAATTTGAAATTAAATTAGATGCCCATGTTACTTCCTTCAGTTAATTACTTTTGCTTATTCCTTACATATAGTTTTTTGTTTACTCATTTATTTATTCAACTACCTTTTATTTAATGCATACAATTTGTCAGGCACTATACTTAATAGTAAAATAAGAACAGATGCAGACAAAAGAATAGGTAAATAAATAAATAACAGTGCAAACTTCAGAAAACCTCTAAATATTAACAAATGTGTAGATGAGACAATGCCGATAAGATACTAAGGGGGGATAAACAGAGATAAAAAGGGACTACTTAAAATGACATTTCATGATATTATAAAGTCCAAGAGGAACAATATTTCTAGAGAGAAGAAGGGCTGACCATATAGGGTGCTGAAGTGAGAGACAAGAAAATTGAATTAAGGTATGTTCATTACATTAGCGGTATAGGTTCAAAAACAACTTTACTTGAAAGAAGTCGTAAGAATGTTGCAGGCAGCCTTCCTTGAAATACGATAATGAATAAATGGCTGATGAGGATTCTCAAGTAGCAGGTGTAAAGAACATTATAAAAATGTATGGTTATTTTAGTTCCATAGAAGCAGTGTCTACTTAAACCTTGAGAACAGTTATTACGTATTTACTAGCATTATTTTCATTTTTCTCTTATTACGCATATATATGAACAAAATAATATAAAACAATATATGATGGTAAAATCTCTGGTATATCAGAACTGTCACTTCTATGCCTTCAAAAATTGTTTTTTTTGCTTATTTTTGTTGGGTTATTTAATATTTATCAGTATTGGTTTACATTCAATTTTATTGAATCTTAAAATAAAGTTCCTCCACAAATTTTTCACAAAATGATCTTCATACACATCCCCACAAAAGGAAGAATGGGGAAATAAATCAACAAACTAATCTGCAGTTCAGCGGTTCAGTAGCTTTGGGATATCACAAATTTTTAATACTTATAGAAAAACTGGAGATCGGTAAGCAGCTGTAGTAAAGGACTCGCTGCATGATGTTCTCCTGTTTCCAGACCCTTTCTCTTTGTCTGAAAACTTAGTAAAGTAATAAGCTGGTAATTACATACAATATAATTTTTATGTTATTCCTATTCTTCCTTCTTACTTCTTAATAGAATCTTGTCTTAAATATTATATTTATCTTAAATATTAACTTTTATTAAATCTTAAATATTATATTGCATTAATTATTATATTACTATTTAATTTAAGTTGATTTCGTGACTCTTCCATGTGCTAGAGATAAATTTTAGCAGCTTTAGGCATTTTTTGGCGTGTATATGTATCTGTAATGAGTACAAATGTAACTGGAATAAGGAGATAGACTGCACATATTCAAATTCTAAAGATAATGTCTAATTGTACCCAATGTGGTTCAGAAGTTTATACTCTTAAGTACAATGTTTTACAGTGTCTCATTACATATTTTGGTACTATCAAATGATAATTTTTAGCAAAAGAATAAAAATTGCATTAATTTGACTATATTTTTCACTTCACTTAATTAAAATTATGATTGAGCATTTTCACATTTATCTAATGATAATATACTGGCTATATTCAATTCGTTTTTAAAAATCTGGATTGGGGAAGCTAGGGAGCAATTGGGATATAAGAGGGACTTTAGATAATGGAGGATAAATTCTAGTGGGGCAAGGGAGGTGGTCTAGGAGAGTGGGGGGAGGGAAAATTAATAAAGGAATCACTGCCACTGACATTATGTACATATGTGAGAATACCAATGCCAATCTCAATAACTTGTATGGGGAGGAGGGGGAGTGGGGAGAGTGTCACCAAGTGTGGAGAACTCACCGAGTGCTGTGTGCATGAATGTCACTATCACTATGAACTACATTATGACATGAGACTATAATGCACCAGTAAAAGTACGAAAGAATATGGATTTTGTTAGGTTTCAGAAATAGCATGGTTAAATTAATTGTCATAGTTTTTTATTAGCTTATTCATCTAGATTCCAAATGATTTTTATAAAATGAATTCACATCTATTCTGCACAGTTTTCAAATCACCATTGATAAAACAAGCCACATCATATTTTCATGTTAGTATTTCATGCATTTTTTCTTTATATGATTGCATATCATTGAATATATCAAGGTATACATTTTGTTATACAAATCAGGATATAGGGATTCCAAGGATGTAATTATGTATTTGATGCTAAACATTCACGTTTTTAGAGGTTATAGTAGTCACATTTTTCTAATTAAAAACCATGTTTTGGACATGAGTGGTGGCACACACTTGGAATCCCAGTACTTGGGAGGCTGAGATATGAGGATCACAGGTTTGAGGCCAGTCTCCACAACTTAGTGAGAACCTATTTCAACATAAAGAATAAAACAGGGCTGGGGATGTAGCTCAGCGGGAGAATGCCCCCTGTGTTCAGTCTGCAGTACCACAAAAAATAAAAACAATAAATTACACCTAAAATCATATTTTGGGGCATGATCTGAGATGTAGCTCAGTGGTAGAGTGCTTGCCTAGCATGCATGGGCGCTGGGTTTGATTCTTAACACTGCACTGCAAAAGAAATCAAATAAAATAACAAAACTGAGCTGGGCATGGTGGCACAATCCTGTAAATCCAGCACGTGAGAGGCTGAGAGAGGAGGATCACAAGTTTGAGGTCAACCTCAACAATTTAGTGAGACCCTGTTTCAAAATAAAAATATAAAAAGGGCTGGGGGTGTAGCTTGGAAGTAGAAGGCCTCTGGGTTCAATCTCTAGTACCAAAATAAATAAACAAACCAACAATGTTTTTAAAAATATCAATTACTTTTTTTTTGAAGAATTAACAAAGCCAGGGGTTTTCCAGAGGGCAATATTGAAAGAATCACGTTAATATTGTCCTGGCAAAATGTAGTCTTTACAGAGATAAGGATAGGTACTATGCCTTGCATGGCAAAGAAGAAAATGAACAGATATGATTCAACATACAAGTAACCCAGCAATCAACTGTGAAGACAATCACAAATGAGTCAACAAAGAATCCAGGAAATATAGAAAATAAATAAGTAGGGGTGGTGACGGGGGGCCACCAAGTGCTGTGTGCATGTATGTCACTGTCAACATGATTTACATTATGATGTGAGACTACAATGCACCAATAAAAGCATATTAAAAATAAATAAAACAAAGTATGTGTGGTAAAAACAGAAAAAAAACAGTATTACAATAAAATGTTAACAGTGAAAAAAAAAAGAAAAGAAAGAAATAAAGGGATATAGTCCAGGCCTGGAACATAGTATTAAGAAAATGGGAAGTAAGGACACAGAAATGTAGAAGTACTTGAAAGAATTCCTGGTTTTATGTTACTCAAGATGGCTCACATTGCCGGGCGTGGTGGCGCACGCTTGTAATCCCAGTACTTTGGGAGGTGGAGACCGGAGGATCCGGGTTCGCGGCCAGCCTCAGCTCTCTCGCTCTCTCTCCCTCTCTCTCTCTCTCTCTCTCTCTCTCTTTCTCTCTCTCTCTCCTTAGTGAGGCCCTCCGCAACTTCGTGAGACCCGGTTTCAAAATAAAGTATAAAAAATAGGGCCGGGGGTATAGCGCGGAGGTAGAACACCCCTGCGTTCAATCCCCGGTACTGCAAAAAAAAAAAAAAAAAAAAAAAAAAAAGATGGCTCACATTTCTAAGCAATATTTTACATTCTGGGTACATATGCTGATTTTCCCTATTAAGACTTTGAAGTACTCTCAATGTTGACAGATTCATGGATGTACCCTAATGTGCATATTGTGTGAATCTTATCTTAGTCATCTGCATATACATGTTAAAAGACAGTGTTACATTTAGATGAAATTATAATATAATGTCTTGTAATAAAATGTTTCCCTTATGTTTCAAACAATATGAGTTCAAGATCAACATCTGTTCATTTACTAGTCTATTTTAATATCTTGTTTGATTACTACCACACATTTTAAAATTTAATAAATATTTGTTGATAAAATTAAAATAATTATTACCCCAATTTAATATCAAATTTCACTTAAAATAAAAATGGAACGCAGAGGGAAGTTCTCCAAGAGTCATGTGCATGTGCATTTCTATCACTCCATGCACCAATGTGATGTATAAATACAATGCACCAAATGAAAGTATGAAAATGGAAATAGAAAGTAACTGATCAATCTGTAATATCTATAGTATAAATATAGTCTGATTTTTTTTACTTTAGAGTAAATAAAATAGCTATAATGACTATGGAAGAAATATAAAGGCAAAAGTGAATGAATGTATTTTAAACATCAGAAGATAATATACCTGAAATATCAATAATATCTGGAAATAATTGGTCTGATTTAGTTTTAAATTATTAATTTTATAATCTTGTATGTAATCACACCTATGTAGGTGTGATTTTCTCAGAGAAAAGATCCATTTATTCTTGTTTAAATCTGGTCTTTACTTTTGTTCTTCAAATTTAGTCCTTCCAAGAAAACCTAAATATAAATGTCCTTAGGGTTAATGGAATAACCCAAATCGCAAAGGCGTAGTACCTTCAAAACTATTATTTGCTGCAAACTTCTACCAGTTTCCATGGAAATCATCTTTAAAAATTCCATATGTAGAGATAGCATAATAATACAATTTAACCAGAAGTATGACGGAATGATACTTGGAAGAAAAAATTTAAAAATTAAAATTAATTATAAAATAATATAAAAATATGTTCTAATTCTTTCTGCTTTTTCTTTTGTCAGCATATGATTTTCAGTTTACTTTTAGTATTAGAATAAACTAAAAATCTAAATTAAATTTAAAGTAATTTTGTAAGTTCCCATGTCCTGATAGACATACAGGGGGGGAAACTTTGTACATGATAAACTTGCCTACCACTTGTTCAAGTATTTTCTGTTAATAACCAGTATTATCACAGTATTATCACAGGTATCTCCTGTTAGTAACTAGTCTAAATGATTTTTAAAAATGAAAAAATATACAGGTAAATTTCAATAGATATTATATATTATTAGTAAATAGTATGTATTATACATTACTTAATATCAGAGAATTTACCTTACCCCCTAGCAAGGAAAGAGCAATTCTTCCAATCAAACTCATGGCTGAAAGGATAAGCATAAAGTAATTGAGAATATTTACAGAAGAGAAATAAATATAACTAGATGGGTGATTCTAAAGCATATAAGAGGATCAAATAGAGGGTTGGTTAAAACACTGGTTTCTGGGCTCCATCATGAGAGTTTCTAATGCATTACTTCTGTTATGGAGTTTGGAAATTTGCATTTATATTAAGTTCTCAGGTGACAGTTTGCTGGTCTGCAGAGCACACTTAGAGAAAAACTGATTTAGGACCTGTTCCATGAACACATTTGCTTTCAAAGCTAAATGACCTGGGTTTGATAATACGTGTATCACAGATCAAAATAAAATGAAGTAATGTGTATGTACAAATTTTAAAATATTATTTAACAGATTAAGAGGAACATTTTCAGCTTTAATACTAAAATATTAATGAGGCTGACTAATTTTGATTACCAGATTGTTAGGATAAGAGAAGCATGACTGACCGTTAATGTTACTAAGCTTCAATTCAATTCATTACCCAAGAGAAGCCATAAGGAACAGGTTGACGTGGGAAAAAGTCAAAGTTTGATTTTTAAGAGAAAAAGATAATGTGAATTGATAAGTAGGATTTTATTACTATTGAAACCTCATTTCTGTGAAAGACTTTTAAAAAAAGTAGAAGAAGCAACAAAAAACATTTACATACAGCCAGGCACAGTGGTGCTGCCTATAATCTCAGCCACTGAGGAGGCTGAGGCAGGAGAATCTCAAGTTCTAGGCCAGGCCAGGCAACTTAGGGAGACCCTGTATCAAAATTACAACTATAATAATAGTAATAGTAATAATAATAATAATAATAATAATAATAGATAATGATAATGAAGCTAGAGTTGTAGCTCGATGGTAGAGTACCCCTAGGTTCAGTCCCCAGTACTGAAACACACATGCATGCACGCACACATGCATACATGCACACAAACACAAAAACCTAGGGAAAACATTTGCACAATATGTATCTGAAAAATTATAGGTATTCAGAACATATAAAGAGCTTGCATTATCCTGAAATAGAAAAGTAAATAAAAATTTAAATTAAAAATGGAAAGGAAATATTTGAGCAGCCAATTTCACCAAAGAAAAATATTTTGCATATAAACACACATAAAAAATGCTGAATATCATTGTTCACTAAGAAAAAAGAAAATCTAAAACAGAAAATAACTACATATATTACAATGGCTCCAAAAATGGTAATATCATTTATTGGTAAGGATATGAAGAAACCCAAATTCTCATATGTTGTTGTTGTGAATGAAAAATAGTACCCTTTGGCAAGAAGTTTTCAATTTCTTTTAAACTTGAACATATACCTACTACGTGATCCACCAATACCACTCCTAAAAATTTATCCAAGAAAAGCAAACACATATATCCAAGGAAAGTCTGTAAATTCACAATGATAATAGCTTATTTCATAGTTGCCTACAACTGAAAATAACTTAATTTCCATTAACCATGGGATAAAAAAGCAAATTGCTGTTCATCCATACAATGGCATGCACTACTGGGCAGTAAGCAGAGATAAATTGATAGATTCAAGAACATAGATGAGTCTCAAAAACATATTTTTAAGTGATAGCAGAAACACTACAAATGCTCCCTACTATATGATTATATGTCTATGAAATTCCAGAAATGTTTTACATGGCAAATATAAATAAATTTTTTGTCAAATTTAACATATCAAATAAAACAAAACCTATAAAATGTTTCAAGGCATTTATTACTTTCCTTAAACATCCCCTGTCATACTTTATCACTTTAATAAAACATATAACTGAATTTGAAAAGCAAAAATAATATGCAACTTTATTTATAAACTATGAATATTGCTTTGGAAACGTATACACACCATTTTAGAATTTATATTTACTTTTCTTCATTTTAGTAAACTACTTGTTTTCTTTCCAGTATTTTTGTGGTCACATTTTCAACCATGGAAGTCCTGTGAGTTACATAGTTTGTTCATAAAAATTATTGATAGGAACCAAATTTGAAATTGTTATTGTCATTTCAACTACCAATATAATCACTGCTACATTATTATATTAACATGTCATTTGTCCTCCTTATAAAGTAAGGCCTTAGGTAGAACACAGACAGCCAATTTTAAATCACTATTTCTTATTTTTTTTCTTGTGGTACTAAGGATTGAACTCAGGGGCATTCTACCTCTGAGATACATCCCTAACCCTATTTTATATTTTATTTTGAAACAGGGTCTTGTTAAGTGGCTTTGATTGGCCTCAAACCTGTGATCCTCCTTTCTCAGCCTCCCAAGTCTTAAAACTCCAAGGATTACAGGTATGTACCATCACACACAGCTCTTAATTTTGTCTTTCAATCACCACAAAACCAGTAACCTCTTTCTGGAGATTTGCTGTGTACTTGGAATTTGCACTGAGATTTTGTCTCCAGGGATTGTCATTTATTCTCACTTGCCAACTTACAGGGAAAGACCTTGATTGCACATAGGTTAGTATTGATCACACTTTGATCACACACATAATTTTTGTAAAATTATCGTGAAGTCATTTAGAAAACACTTTCCATTTCTTTGGGCTTTAGTCTGTGTTGGATGAAATTTGAAAATATACCTTACTCATATTTTGTTCACATTATTTAATTCTACCATCTAGGAAGGTAAAATAAACCAATCCTTTTTTCAATTAAGATGATTTATGGGACTTAAAAATTACTACCATAATTTTTCTCTGAAGTAATATTACTAACAATAATAAATTTCTCTGAAGTAAAATTACTAATATAATTTTTCTCTGAAGTAATATTATTAATATTAAACAAATACTGTTATCCAGATATGTAAATAACAAATCATTATAATAGATAGCAAATTAATAAAAATATATTGGACCAGATTGTACTGTGATAACCAGTTTGAACTTTTTCTGCAAAAAAACCATGGCATTAATTATAATTTTGAAAATAATGACAATACCTTAAATATATATTATTTAAAGATTATTGAAATTTTGTAATTTTTTTACATTTCCATATATTAATAAACACCCACTTAATCTCTCATTCTAATGTGGTACCTTTTTATGAGAAAGCAAGTATAATTTATTTTTCAAAAATCTTTACATTTTTATTATAGCACATATTTTTTGTTGTCTTTTAGTTGTCAGCATATCTAAAATATTTTTACAGTATAATAATTATCCAGCTCTTGAACATATTTGTGTCACTTTATAAAAGCAGTGTGAGACAAATGATCATTTTATGTTGGCTCTCCAATGATATTGATACTTGTTCTATTTGTTAAGTGCACCTATCATGTAAGATTTGATATTAGTATGTAATTTTAGATATTGTTTTTTCTCCCATTTTTATTCCTGATTTTATAAATACATGTCTAATGTCACTAGAGAAAAATAAAACAAACCAGGCTACCATCAACACAAGAACACCTACTTAATGTGCCTTAAAACATAAATATGTTGCTATTTAATTTCAAATTTGACTATAAACTACTGAATAATGGCACAGTATGAATATATAGCCTGATAATTGTTATTTTGTAAGATATAATACTATGTTTAACAAAGTGGACAAAATTCTACATCCTTGAAGTTAATTTCAATTATTTGTAGTCATCAAAATAAGTAGTTAATAATGAAATGCTATTTTCATTATGAAATTATTACATGTTGGTAGAGATATAATGAAACATACACAATAAATTTAAGGAAATGTGTAAAATTTCTTAACTCAGGGACAACCACTTTTAGTCCACTGTTGTGTATTAAATTCCAATATTTTCTAGAGAAAATATTTTATATAGATATCATGCTATTTAATATAGAGAAGTATGATCTGCTTCTCAACCATCAACATTTCATATACTTGAGAGTATATCTGTCACATTTTCAATAAAAATAAATTATCTAATGGGAAGTACATCTAACATTTAAATTTACATACATGCATATTCTATTTTAATGACCATTTTCATAATTCAAAATATTTATTGTATTTCTGATTTCTTGATAGATTAAATTATGAGAAGCATATTTGCTGTGTCAAAGAACTATATTTTTATTTTATTTATTTATTTATTTATTTATTTATTTATTTATTTATTTGCAGTACTGGGGATTGAATCCAGAGGCGTTCTACCTTGGAGCTACACCCCCGGCCGTATTTTTTATCCTTTATTTTGAAACCGGGTCTTTTGAGGTTGCGGAAGGCCTCACTAAGTAACTGAGGCTGGCCGCAAACCCAGATCCTCCCGTCTCTGCCTCCCAAGTACTGGGATTACAAGCATGTACCACTACGCCTGGCCAAAGAACTATATTTTTAAAGAAATTTCATACTGTCAAGTTGTTTTAAAAATTGTGTCAACTTTAAGTATTTGCACTGATTATGAAATTATAGACTTCTCAAAAGCTTTTCTTCTCCCGAATTATAAGTAATTTTGTTTTTCAAAGATTGACATTTGATAGTCTGAAATGGGTCTTACTGTTAGTCTTTATAAGATTTCCACTTGGATAAAGCTACCTATGTTTGGAAATTTTTTTCATGATATTTTTTAGATGTTTCAGAAAAGTTAATTATTTTGTTATTGCTATAAATATTTTAATACAATTTTAATATATTATTTATTACATTTGTTATCTTTTATCATTAATGTTTATTTATAAGTTTAATATATTTATGCATATATGTAAATATTCATGTGGTCTTATCTCAGATTTTCTATGTAATTCATTATATTACATGTTTAGAGGACAGAATGTATTCATCAGATAATACTGGCAAGCTTACATGCAGATATTTTAGATTACCATCATTTGGGATCTTTATAACTTACAAAAAAACCTTTTAACATTACTAAATCTACATGTAAAAATAAAATAATTCTTTTGGTTAGAAAAATATAATTTAAAGAATTGTAGTTTATAATTCTTTATGACTTGCTTTAGTTTCCATAACTAAAAATTTCTTATATATCTTCCTATTTTCTAAGACAACACTGCTCAAAATATGGTATCCACACCATCAGAATTAGTATCATGTAGGAACTTGTTAGAAAAACAGATCTTCAGATCCCATTGTGGAACTACTGAAACAGAAACTCTGGGTATGTGGCCAAGCTTTTTCTATTTCCATGCAGGTTTTCATTTTGTATCTTTTTTCCAAATTTGACTTTCATTCTGTGCATGTCATTGAATTTGGAGTTAATTTTTTATAAAAAATATATTGATAATTTTTTTCTACTCTGCAGATTGCTGCCTTTTTTAGTGTATTTAACCATGTAAATAAAAAATGCTATGTTAAAGTAATATCGGATATTTTATTGTTTCTACTTATTTTCTCTGCTTCTTATTCTATTATTTCTCTTTTATTGCCTTCCTCTGAAATATATGAATATTCTTTATAATTCCACCTTTATTTTTCTTTGGTGTTTTTGAGAGTATATCTTTGAAGTTTTTCTTAGTGCTTCCTCTAGATATTGCAATATTCATATGTGTTTTATCATGGTCTAATGGTAAGAACATTTTGACATTTCAAATAAAGTGTAGAATCCTCAATTCCATTTGTCTTTTACTTTTGCACTTATACATATAGTTTTCTTATTAATCATATGGTATGATAATTTGTCACAATCTTCAAATATGCATTTTCTAACTCATGAGGATAGTCTCTTATATGTATTAATATATCTGTTCTTTTGGCTGTACTTTCTTCAACCATAGGACTATAAGATTCTTTTCTTTAATGTCTTTTTTGTTTTAAGATTTCCCTTAAGGTCTTCCAGGATGGCCTCAAGATCAGCTACCCCAAAATTATTTTAGTATTTCTTCAATAAAGAATGTCTTCATTTCCCCTTTATTCTTGAATTACAAACTCGTTTGATATATAGTTTACTGTTAATAGTAATTTTCTTCCAGCATTTGAAAAATATCATGCAATTTACTTCTGGACACCATGGCATCTAAAGAGGAAAACACTGTCATTTGCATCTGTAGATACTGCATACTTTCTTTCTTGCTACTTTCAATATTTTTTCTTCAGTTTTCAGAAATTTTATTATGATGTGACTCTGTTGGTTTAGGGGGTGTTTATCCTATTTGGTGTTTCTTTGGGTATATCCTATTTGAGGTTCAATCAATTTCTTAAATCTGTATATTTTTGTCTTTCACCATATTTAGGAAGTCTATAGTCAGTATTTCATTAAATTAACTCTCAGCTCTCTTCTTTGAATTTAAGGGACAAAAATATTAGATATTTTGTTATTGTCTCATTTTATTATTTTCCAAAATAGCCATGTAACATTTTATAGGATATATTAATAATTTCAATGGAGCTTAATATGTACTATAAAATTAGTAAAATTGAGTTGTGAGAGTCCATTTTTGAATAGCAGTTGTGAATTTAGTAAATAATGTTTATTTTTGAAAGTTATTGAAAATACATTATACTGGTTATTATTGGGTCCATAATACTGGGCCCAAAAATAGCACAATGTATAATTATTAATATAAAATAATTTGAAAACTAACAACATTGCTTTAGAGTGTACCTAAAATATTTTAACAATACAACTTTAAAAATATACTATATTTGAAATATTTTCTTTAGAGATTATATCTCAATGGAAATTATTATGATACTTTCACATATAATTCTTTATATTATTAATTCAATTTTTCTAAATGATTTATAACATTTATATTAAATATTTTAATGTAAAAATTCTTGAGGAATTAGTATAGATGAAACTACCTATTATTGCAACAATAAAAAATACTCCTAAAGATTATTTTAAAAATATTAAAAGATCATTTTACACCTGTACAATAAAAGCTAAAATAAAGTCATTATAAATTTGAGAAAACACATTCTTGACAATTTTCCTGTTTTTACTACTTACTCCACATTCAATTCTCTGCAGAGAATGGCACTTTTAACAGAGAGGTTAGATCATATAACCTCTTTGCTCTAAAGATTCTAAAGTGTTCCCATTTCACTCAGAATAAAATATAAAGTCCACCTTTCATCTTATTCCTTTTGACCTCAACCACTCAACTCCTGAATCTGTCCCAATCAAAGCATAAATAATCCTACCTTAGGGCCCTTCTGAGTTACTCCTAGAGGACCTTTTAGTTGTGTTCTGAATGACTAGGGAGCCATGTTGAGTGCTATAATAAAATGGCCTCTTTTCGAGAGGTCTGTCCTTGATCTCCCTACCTGAAATAGCCCATTTTTTAATTTACTTATCTATTCTACTTTATTTTTCCAAAGATAATATATGGAGAAAATCTATACTAAATTCTATGAACACAAAACTAAATGTGGAAAACCAGAAAGCATCTGTGATAACAGTTGTAAATATTTTAAGATACATTGTGGGCAAAACCCTAAATTATTTGATCACAACATTAGCTTACATGTATACCTAGCATCTGCTTTTGTGCAAGTAATGACAGATATAACTAAAAAATGCTAAAAATAAATTTTTACAAAGAGGAATAAAATTAATGACAAGTATAGCTGATTATGGTGGTGCATGCCTGTAATCCTGCTGAGATAGAAGGACTGCTAATTTTCATTATGCCAAGACTCAGCAACTCAGCAAGACCCTCGGCAATTTAGGGATACCCTGTTTCAAAATACCAGTAAAGGGTTGGGGGTAGAGCTCAAAAGTAGAATGCATCTAGGTTCACACACAAAAAATAATAATAGCCGGGCGTGGTGGCGCACTCTTGTAATCCCAGTACTTTGGGAGGCGGAGACCGGATGATCCGGGTTCGCGTCCAACTTCAGCGCGCGCACGATCAATCGATCAAACGATCGATCTATCTTTCTCCTCTCTCTCTCTCTCTCTCTCTATCTATCTCTACCTATTGAGACCCTCCGCAACTTTGTGAGACCCGGTTTCAAAAATAAAGCATAAAAAAAAATAGGGCCGGGGGTGTAGCGCAGAGGTAGAACGCCCCTGCGTTCAATCCCTGGTACCACAAATAAATAAATAAATAAATAAATAAATAATAATAATGCTAAGTACATTTTTTCTTCCCCCCCCCTTTTTTTTGTATTGGAAATTGAACCCAGGGACATTCTACCTCCAAGCTACACACCCAGGCCTATTATATTTTATTATTTATTTATTTTTTATTTTGAAACAGGGTGTCACTAAGTTGTTGAGGGCTTCACTAATTTGCTGAGGCTGGTCTTGAACCTGCAATCCTCCTGTTTTAGCCTTCCAAGTACTGGGATTACATGTGATCCCAAGTACATTTTTTAAAGATACAAATATTTACAGATATTTATCTCTTTAATGTATTATATTTATGCATATGTTGGAAAATACTGTTTGCAATTTTAAAAACCTCCTTCCTTCTTGTTAGTTGCCTATTTATAATATTGACATGAATGAAGTTCATGTTAAAACATTTTTTTGAGTCATCAATTACCAGAAACAATAGGATTTGAATAAATGTACAGATTGACTTATGAGAGGAAAACCAATTTTGATCTTTTAACAATTGATTAAACAAGTGTATTTGTATAAAGAGTGAGATATTTAGGAAAAGAATACAAGACTAGCAGAGAGGAAGACTGGCAAGCTGATGATAGGAGTAGATAGCTAAGGGAAGAAGGAGATGAACCAGCACCAACATTCAAATTTCCCACTTGGAGGTCCAAGTCACAAATAAAATAATTTAGAGATAAATAACACACACATATACATATTAGACTAACATTGGTGTGTGTGTGTGTGTGTGTGTGTGTGTGTGTGTGTGTGTGTGTTAGGATTGAACCCAGGGTCATTCTACCTCTGAGTCCTTTTAATTTTTTGTTTGAAAACGAGGCCAATCTAGGTTGCTGAGACTTTCATTACATTGCTGAGCCTGTCCTCAAACATGTGATCCTCCTGTCTCAGCCTCCCAAGTACTGGGATTACAGACTGCAGTTCAATTTCAGTAACATCCCTTCAAATCCTGAATAGTAAGAAGTTCATTTTAATTTGTATAAATAAGTCTACTATAAACAATTTCTCAGTTAAATAATTACTTTTCAATTCAGAACAAAATGAGTAATTCATTCACAATTCAAACAAATATTGTTTATTTATACATTTTTGAAACAATATATTTAAACAAAATGGCAAAATGCAGTATATCATTACTCTTTGAGATTAGTTTAAAGGTAGCTAGATATAGAATGATGAAAGAATGCATCATAAAATATTTTTATATAAATACTACAAAAATGTATACCTGAAATTAATCATGAAGCAACATTAAATAAAGAAAAAACAGGGCCCAGTGTGGTTGTGCACACCTGTAATCCAAGTTCTTCAGAGTCTGAGATAGAAGGATTGCATGTTCCAGACCAGACTCAACAACTTAGCTATGACCTGTTTTTAAATAAACAACAAATAGGGCTGCAAATATAGCTTGGAAGTAGAATTCACCTGGGTTCAATTCCCAGTATAACAACAACAACAACAACAATAATAAAAATGAATAAAATAAAAACAGACATTGTAAAAAGCAACTGGACATACCATTGTTATTAGGAAGTATCAGCATTATTGAAAGTACTGAGGGATAGAGGAACCAAGATGGCGTCAGAGTAAGGATACTAAGGATACTGAGAGGAGTCTGTCTCCAAGTTTTCTTGGGTGCTCCAAACTGAACAGCCATATACATCCCATACTACTTTCATGGGAGATAGGAACTAAAGACCGTAACATTTAAGAATATATATAAGCCCACCAATTAACACTCAGGCTAAAAAAGGGCAAAAAATGGAGCAACCAACCAGAGACGGGAGAACAATAGCCCCAGTCCCAGACCGGGTCGCTGGACCAGCAGGAACCTTCAGAAGATCCAAAAAATCTTATAACCAGCAACCTGAGGCCTTCCTCACAGACATCGGGATCATCAACCACAAAATCCCACAGCCCCAGGACAAAAAGAGAAGGATGACTACATCTACTTCCATCGCAATCCACTGGTCCTTCGCACACTCGGAAGGAGAGGTGAGTGCTGCAGCCTCACAGGATAACTGAAAAGAGCACCCCCCAGGAAAAAAAGAGAGGGTGGGGACACAAGTAGTCTGTGGCTGCAGCCACACATGAAAATCTGAGGAATAGAGCAGGTCTGAAAGTTGCAGACCAACACAGCCTTCTCTGGGGAGGATGGCATCCCTGCCTGTGCCTAGAATAGCCCCAGAGGGACTCGACACCAAGCAGACATGGGAAGCTGAAAGCACCAGCGTTCCCTGCCTGCAACCCAGACAGCCCAGGAAGAACTCACCCTAAATGGGAGCACCCAGGTGGAAGGAAAGAGGGACACAGGCAGCAGAGAGCCATGGCCTCCCCCTCCCCTAGTACCCAGGCCAGCCACAGAGTGTCTCTGCCTAAACAGACAGAACCAGAGAGACTTGGGAAGTGGAGGGCACCAGAGTTCCCCACTTGAGCCTAGGTAGAGAGAAAAGAGGGACACAGGCCTCCCTCCTCCCCCAGTGCCCAGGCCAGCCGCAGAGTGTCTCTGACTAAACAGACAGAACCAGAGGGATGCAGGAAGCTGAGAGAACTAGCATTCCCCGCCTGCACCCAGGTGGAGAGAAAAGAGGGTGAGGGTAACAAAGTGAGCTGGCCTAACCCTGTCTGTGCCCAAGCCAGCCAGAGAGTGTCTCTGCCTAAACAGACAGAACCAGAGGGACGTGGGAGGTGTTCCTTGCCTGTGCTCAGGCAGAGAGAAAAGAGGGTTTTGGGCAGCAGAGTGTGCTGGCCTTCCTCACCTACACCCAGGGTAGCCTGAGAAGGTCCCTGCCTAAACAGGCAGAGTGACAGAGGGACATGGAAAGCAGAGAGTGCTGGCCTTCTCAGCCTAATCTCAAGCCAACCTGAGAAAGTCTTGGCCTAAACAGGCAGAGTGACAGAGGGACATGGAAAGCGTAGAGTGCTGGCCTTTCATGCCTGTGCCCAGGCCAGCCCAAGAGGGACTCAGCCTAAACAGGCAGAGTGAAAGAGGGACATGAGAAGCAGAGGGCACAGGCATTCCCCACCTGAGCTCAGGCCAGCCCGAGAGGGTCTCGGCCTAAACAGGCAGAGAGCACCGGCGTTGCCTGCCTGCAACCAGGCAGAGAGAGAGGGTCATGGGCAGCAAAGAGTGCCAGCCTTCACCCACCTGTACCCAGGCCAACCTGAGAGGAACTCAGTCTAATGGGCAGAGAGTGCCAGTGTCCCCCGCCTGTACCCAGGCAGAGAGAAAGAGGTACACAGGCAGAGAAGAACATGAGCCTCCCCCACCTGTGCCCAGGCCAGCCCAAGAGGGTCTCTGCCTAAACAGGAAGACAGAGGGACTCAGGAAGCAGAGAATGCCAGTGTTTCCCACCTGTGCTCAGGCCAAATAGGTGAACCACCAGAAAAGACTGTCAGACACCAAAGACTAAATATCACTGACAGAACCAATCAGCAGCCTGCACATTAAAGTTTAAAAACGCACAGAGTACAAACTGACCTACCCACATCTCTGATTCTACCCCCTATTACAGAGGTGACAGACAGGTCCACAGACCTCAACACCTGGAACTCATCAACAACACCAATGCAGCGGACAGAAGGAACCCTAGAGTAATTGCAACCCAGTACCGACAATCTACTGGCAGAACAACAGAGGGGTGATACAGGACACAGATTTCGAAGAACTTATTAAAGGGTGATAAACACAAAACAGAGAGCTAAGAATAATCATACAGTAGAGGCTAGTCATCTATAAGGCACACCTAGTAATAAATATCAACCTCCAGAACAGGTTACAATACAGGGAGAGTGATTAGACATAGGAAACCTACAGAGTGAGAGAGAGATACCAAAAGCAACAAAGATATAAACTTAATAAACCTGAAATCATGGGAAAGAGGAACAACAAATTAACAATGAGCTCCCACAACTCCACAATAACAGAACCCATCAACACAGAAATGCAAAGATTGCCAGAAGGACAATTCAGAACTTTAATAGTAGAAATGATACAGGATTTCCAAAAAGAATTCAGAGAGAGCATAAAAGAAATAAAGGATCAAATAAAGAATCTGACATACAAAACAAGAATCAAATAAAGGCTCTGAAGGGAGTGAAGGATGCAATAATTGAAATGAAGGCATCAATACAAACTATTAACAGTAGACTAGATCACATGGAAAACAGAATCTCACTCTTAGAAGACGACCACTCCAAAAGTGAGTGCATAGTATATAATAAAGAAAAAACAATTTGATAGCATGAATTGGACATTGAAGAGATCTCGGCCAATTTGAAAAGAGCAAACCTAAGAATAATAGGCATAGAAGAGGGAATAGAAGCTGAAACCAAAGGAATCAATAATCTTTTCAGAGAAGTAATATTAGAAAATTTCCCAAACATAGAAGGAGGTTGATACTCAGGCACAAGAAACATATAGAACCCCCAATAGACAAGATCAGAGAAAAGGGCCATCACATCACATAATAGTCAAATTGACTAATGTAGAGGCCAAGGAGATAATCTTAAAGGTAATGAGAGTAAAAAACAAGTAACATTCAGAGGCAAACTAATAAGAATCACTCCTGACCTTCCAAAACATGTCATGAAAGCCAGGAGGGCCTGCAGCGGCATATTCCAAACTCTGAAAGAAAACAAATTCCAACCAAGATTAACCTACCCAGCAAAGATATATATCAAATTTAATGGGGAAATAAAAATCTTCCATGACAAACAGAAGCTGAAAGAATTTATGTCTGCCAAACCAGCATTAGAGAAAATACTCAAGAGATTAACTATAAAGAAGAGATAATAAATAAATGCCAGAACCAAAGAAACAATAATTTCCATCAAACAGCCAACTAAGAAAAGAAAAAAAAAAACACTACCTCAAACAGAAGTTAAAACTCAAAATCTTAGGAATTAAGAATCATCTCTCAATAACCATACTGAATACAAATGGACTCAATTCCCCACTCAAGACATAAGTTGGCAAAATGGATCAAAAATCTTAATCCATCTATATGCTGCTTACAAGAAACATACCTTACAAGTAAAGACACTAATAAACTAAAGGTAAAAGGCTGAGCAAGGTAATCCATGCCGGTGGAATATAGAGACAAGCAGGAGTAGCAACTATGAAATCAGACAAATTAGAAATGAAGCCTAA
Organism: Glis glis; assembly: GCA_004027185.1. NCBI lineage: Eukaryota > Metazoa > Chordata > Mammalia > Rodentia > Gliridae > Glis > Glis glis. The sequence continues at coordinate 34,487 of PVJS01016744.1, forward strand.
ACTTATCAGAAGAGACAAAGAAGGTCACTTTTTACTGGTAAAAGGAATAACCCAGCAAGAGGATATAACAATAGTCAACATTTATGCCCCAAATATATGTGCAACCACTTTCATAAAACAAATTCTTTGTGACATTAAGTCACATATAGATCCTAATACAATAATATTGGGAGATTTCAACACACCTCTCACACCACTTGATCGATCTTCAACACAAAAGGTCAGTAAAGATGCCTTAGACCTAAGGAACACCATAGGCCAAATAGATTTACTAGAAACATACAGAAAATTCCACACAACTACACCCAACTACATTTTTTCAGCTGCTCATGGAACCTTCTCTAAAATAGACCATATCCTAGGCCACAAAGCAAGTACTAGCAAATTCAAGAAATATGACATAATCCCCTGCGTATTTTCAGACCATAATGGAATGAAACTAGAAATCAACTCTAAGAAGACACAGAGAAATCTCACAAACATGTGGAGACTGAACATCACACTGCTGAATGAAGAATAGGTCATAGAGGAAATAAGGGGAGAAATTAAGAAATTCCTAGAAACAAATGAAAATAGGGAAACAACATATCAAAATCTCTGGGACACTTTGAAAATAGTATTAAGAGGAAAATTCATAGAACTAAGTGCTCACATAAGTAGAACAGAAAAGCACCAAATAAACAACCTAATGACACACCTCGAAGCCCTTGAAAAGCAGGAACAATCTAATACCAAAGCCAGTAGAAGACAGGAAATTATTAAAATTAGACCAGAAATCAATTAAGTAGAGAATGAAAAAATACAAAAAATCAACAAAACCAAAAGCTGGTTTCTTGAAAAAATAACAAAATAGATACCCCATTAGCCAACCTAACCAAAAGAGAGAATCGACCCAAATTACCAAAATGAGAGGTGAAAAAGGAGATATTACCACCGACAGTGTGGAAATCGAGAGGATTATCAGAAACTACTTTGAAAAGATATACTCAAACAAAATGGATAATCTATAAGAAATTGACAAATTTCTAGACACATACAATCTTCCCAAATTGAATCAAGAAGATATAGAAAAATTAAGCCAACCAATAACAATCAAAGAGATTGAAGCAGCAATAGAGTTTACCATCAAAGAAAAGCCCAGGTCCAGATGGTTTCCCAAGTGAATTCTATAAAACTTTTATAGAAGAGATAATCCCAATATTCCTCAATTTATTCCATGAAATAGAAATAAATGGGACTCTCCCAAATACATTCTACAAAACCAGTATCACATTAATATCAAAAGCAAATAGAGACAGCTCAACGAAAGAAAACTACAGGTCCATATCATTGATGAACTTAGAAACTAAATTTATAAATAAAATACTAGCAACACACATTCAAAACCACATCAAGAAAATTATACACCATGACCAAGTTGGGTTTATCCCAAGGATGCAAGGCTAGATCAACATACATAAAACAATTCATGTAATTCACCACATGAACAGAACTAAAAACAAAAATCACATGATTATTTCAATAGATGCTGAAAAAGCATTTGACAAAATCCAGCACCCATTTGTGGTAAAAACACTGCAGAGAATCGGAATAGAATGAACAAACCTCAACATCATAAAGGGAATGTACAGTAGCCCCACAGTCAACATCATACTGAATGGGGAAAAACCTTGAAAGTTCCCCTTAAAAACAGGAACAAGGGCCAGGCATGGTGGTGCATGCTTTTAATCCCAGTACTTTGGGAGGTGGATACCGGAGGATCTGGGTTTGTGGCCAGCCTCATCTCTCTCTCTCTCTGTCTCTCTCTCTCTCTAACTAGTGAGGCCCTCCGCAACTTCGTGAGAACTGGTATTCAAAATAAAGTATAAAAAAAACAGGGCCGGGTATGTAACGTGGAGGTAGAATGCCCCTGGGTTCAATCCCCAGTACTGAAAAAAAAAAACAAGACAAGGATGTCTGCTGTCACCAATCCTTTTCAATATAGTACTTGAGACTCTAGCCAGAGCAATAAGGCAAAAGAAGGAAATAAAAGGAGTCCAATAGGAAAAGAGGAACTGAGACTATCTCTATTTGCAAATGACATGATATTATACTTAGAAGACCCAACAAACTCAACCAAAAGGCTTATAGAACTGATCAACAAATTCAGCAAAGTGTCGGGATACAAAATAAATCTTTAAAAATCAGAAGCTTTTCTGTATTGCAACCTTAAATCCACTGAAAAAGAAATCCAGAAGACATTTCCACTCACAATATCCCTCAAAACAATAAAATACTTGGGAATAAAACTAACCAAGGAAGTATAGGACCTCTACAAGGAAAATTATAAAACATTGAAAAAAGAAGCCAGGCGTGGTGGCGCATGCTTGTAATCCCAGTACTTTGGGAGGCAGAGACCAGAGGATCCGGGTTCACGGCCAGCCTCAGCTCTCTCTCTCTCTCTCTCTCCCTGTTTCTCTCTCTCTCTACTTAGTGAGGCCCTCTGCAACTTCGTGAGACCCGGTTTCAAAATAAAGTATAAAAAATAGGACCGGGAGTATAGCGCGGAGGTAGAACACCCCTGGGTTCAATCCCTGGTACCGCAAAAAAAAAAAAAAAAAAAAAAAA
>PVJS01016745.1:0-37091 GCA_004027185.1 Glis glis
ACCCGGAGCACAAGGGGCCCGGCGAGGTGGCGCGGGTGGCTGCCGGGGTGGTGCATGCGCGGGCGGTCCGGTACCTGGCGCACAAGGGGCCCGGCGAGGTGGCGCGGGTGGCTGCCGGGATGGGGCGCGCGCGGGCGGTCCGGTACCTGGCGCACAACGGGCCCGGCGAGGTGGCCGGGGGGCTTCCGGGATGGGGCGCGCGCGGGCGGTCCGGGACCCGGCGCACAAGGGGCCCGGCGAGGTGGCGCGGGTGGCTGCCGGGGTGGGGCGCGCGCCCTGCTGAAACCTTTTGATGGAGCAAAGTAAATTTCAGATTTCTGGCATCTAGAACTATGCAAGCATACATTTCTCTTGTTTTCATCCAACGGATGCGGGCTAATTTGTGAAGCATCTATAGAAAATAAATAAAGTGATATTCTATCAAGGTAGGAAATTAAATGCAATATTTCTTCTAATTTACATTTTTTCCAAAATAATAAAAATCCATTCAGTCATTAAGATAAGTAAGTGATATTTGTAAACACTGAATGGTAGTGACTTGCACTTCTACATTTGTTGCTTTGGGAACGATATAGAGGTCCTATGTGATTTCTTCTTTCCATTTCGATGTCATATGGAGAACAAGCAAGAGTAAGGGACATATTTAGAATGGTGAGCTCACTGTCCAATCAGAACCACTGCAGTATGACTGTAGACTTCCTATGTCATTTTGAATGTGGCGAAAGGTAAAAAGAAAGTGGTGAATGTTCATTAGACAACTTATATGTTTTATTTACATTTGGAAAACATTCTCTGGCTACTTTCATAAAAATATTCCATATGGGAAGAGGGGAAACAGAGAAAACAATTAGTAGATTGGGGCAACATTACAGAAAATGGAGACACTGAAATGAGCATCCTTTCTCCAGTTATTGAGAGTTTGGTCAGTTTTAGTTCAGGGTTATTTGTAAGGCTCCTTTGAACATTTCTTTTAAAAACGCTTGTTTGTGTTGTTTTCATTTGTCTTGGGTAAACAGCCAGAATGGATGTGATGGGTCAACAGTGTAAATATATTTTTATCTTTTTGAGAAACTGATATCCAAATATCAAAGCCCAATACTATTTTACACTCCTGAGACTCAAATTGCATTCATTAAGCAACATATTTTGATTTGCAGCTCACAGAATCTCTGTTCTTTCTCAGTTTCAACTTTTTTCTTTCTGTACTTCAGTTTGGGTGATTAATCTTACTTACCCTGATTTTAACTTTATTGATTTTCAGTGACTTTCCTTATCTTTCAGTGTCTATTCGACTCTAAGTCTGCTCTTAAACAGTATCAGTGAATTTTTAAATTATTCAATGGCTTAAATAATTCACAGCAAATTTCTTTAATTCATAGTTTTCACTTCCCTATAGAATTATTCAACTAAACTACTCATGAGTAATTTCCAATGTAGAGGGGTTTATGTGTTGGTTGTCTGCCCAGAACTCATTTTTACTTCTCAGGAGACTTAGAACTATGCCATCCACACTGTGGGCTCCCTGGTTTAGATGTCACTGACCACACACCCCAGTCTGCAGGGTCCTACCGTTGAGCGCTGTGTAATTGTGGAGGTCACATCTACATAGATTTTGGCTGAAGGGTGGGAGCCAGACTAAACTCATGGAAAAAACTTCCTAAGACTCTGGGTAGAATTTTAAAAATCATTTTACTATTGGATTTTATGAATGGTAAGCAAATGAAAGCCATGTGATCTCAATGGAGAATGAGATTTTCTGTACAAAGTCCCAAAGTAGAAGAAAGCCAGAGAGAGGTTAGAAACAGCCTGGCCAAGCCTCAATGTCACATTTTGGGATTATTTAATTTGTTAAAGCCTATGAATTACTCATTTTTCTAAAAAAGTTTGAATTGGGTTTTTAGAATTTTTGGTGGGTAAGAACATATTTGGTTAACCATGTTAAATTATTTCTCCTCTGTTAAACAGTGAGAGAGATAAAGATTCTGTTCAACCTGATGTTTTTCTTTTGGGCTTTCTTAGATCATAGTTTTAAATATCAGTGCTAGTCGTATTACTATATAAATATGATATAATATATGTGGCTGTTGAAAGGAATTTTATCAATTCTATAGGAAAGTATTGATTTGATTTAAAAGATGGTTTATAAAATTTAATATATGTTTATTTTGTCTTAATAGTTTTGTGAAATATTGATTAATTTAAAAATCGATGTGACTAGTTATAAATAACATGGAATTTGATTTTAATTTTAATATAGTTACTCACAAGTGACAGAACATTTTATTATTCTTCTAAATTGTTCACATTTAATAAAATCAGACAATAAGAGGTATCTTGTCTGGTGAAATCTCTCATGTTTAGTACTTTAACCTTGAGGTAGATAATCTAAAACTTTTGGATTTCTATACTGCATGTAAATAAGAGAAACTCACCAAGTTTCTCCCAGTATAGTATTAAAACCAGTGTTATTAAACACATGTAGATATTAAATAATAAGCTGTTATTCTCTATCAGAGTTCTTAAAACTAGACACGAACTGTTTTTGGCCCATAATGAGGACTTTCAATGTCTTTGCTAACATTTAACTATTTGTAGAGTTCAATAAATATTTAAAATTCTGTATCTACTAATTTTTTTTATTATTAAAAATGCAGTTCTAGCTGCACTGGGCCACCTGGACCATATGTGAAAAATTAACAAACTAAACAATGTGAGTTCCCTTTAATTAGAGCCCATATTATGACTAAGAGCTCCCAGAAATCCATATGGTTTTTAACATACTGATTATTAATAGGGTGAAGATAGATACTTGTTATCTCCAGTCTGAGTCTTCTATTATATTACTGCCCAGCCCAAGGGCATATGGATTTGTGACCACTTAGGTAAACATTGAGGCTGTACTGGGCTAATTAATGATGAAGTAGATAATACTGATACATAACTATTTACATTTTAGAAAATCAGATTTAATGGCAGTGAGTATAGTGGGCAATAAAGTGCACAGGGGAGAGTGGGGCATTAAATTTTATTGATGTGAACTGTAGGAAATAATAGTAACAAAAGGGACCTGATGTGGATTAGAATATGGAGATTAAAGAGAAAACTAAATTATGGATGCAATTTGATTACAAGTGTCATTAAAGTACTTTAGCAAGGACTTGGGGAAAATATTAAAGGCTTTGCTTTATAAAATTATATTTTGAAGTGTGTTTAATATTCTCTATATTTTTTTGATTAAAATAAAATATTAAATTAGGCAATATGATTTCAGAATGAATGGAAGTCTATATTTTTAATGTTTCACAGTAAATTCATTAAATAGATTTTTATTGTGGACCTGTTATGGTATGCAATTTATTATGCATTCATGAATCACAGACAAATTCAAGATACTCTCAATATCTTTAATGTTCCAGATAAGTATTTTTGAATGTTTTTTTTTTTTGTGGTACCGGGGATTGAAAGCAGGGGCATTCTACCTCCGTGCTACGCCCCCCAGCCCTATTTTTTTATACTTTATTTTGAAACCGGGTCTCACAAACTTGCGGAGGGCCTCACTAAGGAGAGAGAGAGAGAGAGAGACAGGGAGAGAGAGAGCGAGAGGTGAGGCTGGCCACAAACCCGGATCCTCCAGTCTCCGCCTCCCAAAGTACTGGGATTACAAGCGTGCACCACCACGCCCGGCTCTTTGAATGTTTTAAGTAATAAATTACACGGTAAAATTATGTTTGTTTTCTAAGTAAACATGGATATTAAAGAACACTTTATATATCACAAAGATGAATTATATTTAACTATGAAATATTAGTAAAACTTAACCCTCTCTTGTTTTAAGATTAAAATTGCATACAAATTGAAAACCTACTAGTTTTTATTTGTAGAAAATTGTTACTGAATCTAGAGTAAATACAGTGTTGCTATGGTCTGAATGTGTGAACCCATAATTTGTGTGTTTACACCCAATCAGCACTGTAACGGTATTAGGGGTGGGGCCTTTAAGAGGTTATTTGGTCTTCAGAGTGGAGACCTCATGCATAGGATGAGCTTTCTTGTAATGGGTTAAAGAGATTAGAGTTCTGCCTTCCACTGTGGGAGCACAAAGCTAGAAATGCTAATGGTTAACCAGGAAAGGACCCTCATCAGACATGAATCTGCCAATGCTTCCGTCTGACTTCCCAAACTCAAAACCATGATGAATGAATTTCTGTTGTTTATAAGCTACCCAATTTATGGTATTTTGTTCCCATAGCCTGAATGGACTAAGACAATTTAAAGGCACAAAAGAAGGTTACAATCATGGTTGGAAAGGCTGATAGGTATATATGAATTGCTAGAAACACATTAAGGATTATATGGTATAATATAAAGCCTAAATAATTTTCCTAGTGGTATTTGAAGAGGCAAATAAATGAGACACTTTTTATTTATTCATCTATTGTTCACTGAATGATTGTTACAGGAGAGATAGAGATAAGACTATAACTGAGAAATATTACAATGTGAGATCAGTTCTGGGGCCTTTTAACAAGTATCTTATAGAATTTTGGAGAAATACTTTTGTTCTCATTCTGCAAATCCAAGTTTACAAATAATCTTGGATCTGGCTATATTAGCCTGGGGAGTCTGAGGGATAGAATTGGGCACTGTGTTCACACCTGGGAGTACTGGAAGTTTTCTGGTCTACAACATCAACATTTGTATTTACTTAGAAGGGAGACCAAACACATTTAATAATGGAAGGATTAATATTACAACATCCTTTTTCCCCTAATTTATAATTTTTCCAAAATGTTTAGATACCCTCTATTCAAATTTCATATGTTAACTAAATCTTCCTTTTATCACTGAAATTATCAATTCATTTCCAGTCAGAATATCTTATTACTGAAAATAGGTTAAAGCCAGACATAATCTCTACATACAAGTGCTATTGAAAGGTATTGATATTTACTGCAATAAATGTGAACTAGAGACAGTATTTTTTACATATTCAAGTGTACCTTGTGTTAAACAAATCATTTGTCAATGTATTTCTGTTGCCTAATTTTAAAGCTCTGAGTGAAGATAATTTGGAATTTAAGTAACAGCCCATGGGCAGAATTTTAATTGGAAAAGAATTATTAATTAGTTGGTGTTATTTTGATAGCAAAAATATCCTGTGTGTGACATCAGCAGTGGTAAATGGGCTCTAAGGAGTGAAGGATATCAGTGCACAGAACTCCAAAGGTGAGCAAAGCAATGGTAACAGTAAGTGTGTTTCCAGTTGGAATTTTCTGTTTAGGGTTTGAAATTGAACATCATAGTGAAGAATGACATTGGTAAGTCATATTGCAAAACACATCCAGAGGCTGTGGTTCAAAATTTAGTACTGAAATTTAGATAAATCCAGAAGTTTGAGAAGCAATCTTTGAGATATTGTAAGACTGAGAAAGGCTAAATCTGAAGACATATGCACGCACAAGACCCTCCTGTGTCATGAACCGCGAGGCTGACTTCTCTTTTCCCCCTTGTAGTTCAATGGAGTTTAGAAGTTAGATATGGTCTCAGATCCCAGTCCTTGTACACCATAATATTTTTGAAACCTTCACTAACTTTTGAAAAATGATATATTTAAATCTCCTTAGTCATGTGCTCAGCCTATTTATGGGTGTCGTACTATTCGCAAGTCCAGAGCCCACTTCTCAGTCATGTAGATTCCATCCAGAGTAGGACTAAGGAAGCACAAGGATGTTCCCTATGGGTATTTTCATCAGAAATAACAGCACAAAACTTCCCTCAGAGTACAGATAAGAGGCTTATTACACACGCCCAATATTCTAAAAATATTATCATTTAAGATTCTGAAATTCATGTGCAGAGCACCATAATAGACTAATGCACACTTAAGAATATTGAATCTACTTACACATCATTTGTAACAGCAGCTTCTGAAGTAACTTATTATTTGTAACTGTTGAATATATATAATATACTGTAGTGATTGACACTTGGATTCCATCAGCAAATGCCCAAGGATAATTTTCTCGTGGCAGGAAGTATGGGCATGGAATATATTGGGGGGTTTGCTCATCACAGACTACCTTAGGTTGTTTCCACTTTCCTAATGACCTCTGTCCAATGATCACATGAATAAATTTCTACTTTACAAAATACAATCAAAATCTTAGTATGTTTGTTGTTCAAAGCAGGAGCTTTCAATGATACACTTAGAAAAATAAGTATTGTAGATGTGCCCTCAATCAGATTAGCAAAACATTTAATGTGCCACCATTTTTTATAGCACAGGACATATAATGACAAGATTAACTGAATTGTGAGAGAGGGAAAATTCTCATTGTTTTCACTGGTGTAGTCAGCATGGTGCAGTGTAGTGCAAGAATGTGCCTTTGGAATGAGCAAAGCTCTGTGCTATATTTATTTTCCAAAGTGAAACACTTTTTTTTTTTTGCGGTACCGGGGATTGAACCCAGGGGCGTTTTACCTCCACGCTACACCCCCGGCCCTATTTTTTTATCCTTTATTTTGAAACCAGTTCTCACAAAGTTGCGGAGAGCCTCACTAAGTAGAAAGAGAGAGAGAGACAGGGAGAGAGAGAGAGAGAGAGAGAGCTGAGGCTGGCCGCGAACCCGGATCCTCCGGTCTCCGCCTCCCAAAGTACTGGGATTACAAGCGTGCGCCACCACGCCCGGCGTAAAACACTTTTATTTACTTAAGGGTTGAAGGGTTTGGCTTTTATTATGATAGATATTTTGGGAAAAGAGAGATTCAATTATGCATCATATTTATACAATATAATAGCATTACTAAAGTTTCTTGCACATTATGTTATATCAGGTTAATTGAAAAAAGAACACCTATTTAGTACCTATCATTGCCTATCATTTTCATAATTACTAAAACATTGTTAATGAATAGTTGTTTTATATTTCATTTTGGGAGAGACAACATCTTATAATAAAACACTTTAATAGCAACGCCATTCCTATGTCTTCACATTAAATGGAAGAAAAGCATTAAAAATAATTGGATGTTTATGACACACAGCAAAGCATGACTAAGTTTTGCATAATTCTGTTGAAATGTTCAATTATAATCTTTGTTTAGTTCAAAAGTGTTTACATTTGACTTTTCTTATCAGCATATAAGAAAGATTTAAAATAGAGAAGCTGCACAAACAAACTCTGAATAAGCAAAGTACTTATCTATTAATGCACCAAATTAATGAGTATTATAATTAATATATTGCAAAATGTCAATTGATATATAGTATAACATGTAATATATTTTGTAATATGTTAATATTAGTACTAGTTAATAAAGTACTAATTCATAGTTCTCTCTTAATCAGAGCTGATTTTTTCTTCAAAGGGATATTTAAGTTTGTGATTTATACTCTCCCTCCTCAAAAAGAAAATGTGTATATTTCTTGTAGCCTTTCTGTCAACATTGCTCCTATTTGCTGACTTACACTTTTGGAGTGAAAGTGTTAAATAAAAAAGGAAAAGAGGAAAAAAGGAAGAGGTGGCAGAGTATCCAAGGCAGATGTAGTGTCCTTCAGTCAGTTCGAAGAATACTGTGAGGTTTTGGAATATGACCAGAAAGAAGTATGAAGGAGATTCACAAATATTACATGGACCTGCAACATATAGGGAAACCAGGCTCCTTTTGGCCTTAGACACACAGCGTGTACTATTAGTGTATTATTTATTCAAATTTATTATCTGTCTCTCTTACCCTGCTAGAAATAAAAGCCTCACCTTTTCTAAAAAAAATTATTGCTTGCAATTTTAGCTCCTTTCATGTTGTTTACTGTGTTTAATATTCTTAGAAGTAACGTACTCTGTATTCCAAGAACATTGTGTTATTTGTTTTATTTGTTAAACACTAAGCTCTTTTATGAATTCTCTGAAGCTTTTTAAAAAAACATCTATGGGTCAATACTCCATAGAAAATAAATTTTGGAGCCAGGATCGGTTGTGCATGCCTGTAATCTGGGTATTTGGGAGGCTAAGGCCAGGAGGATTCCAGGTTTGAGGTCAGTGCAGTAACTTAGTGAGACCCTGTTTCAAAATGAGAAATAAAATAGGGCTGGGGTTGTAGCTCAGAAGAAGAATGCCCCTGGGCTCAATTTCCAGTACCCACTCCCCAAATTATAAATAAATAAATAAATACATAAAAAAATAAATGAATTTTAGATACTGTATTATAAAAAGTGCATTTATAAGAATCTAGCCTTTTTTCTCATCTTCAAGGAATTTTATTTATTCGTTTGTTTTTCTGTGATACTGGGGATTGAACCCAGGAACATTTTACTTCCTGGCAAAACCCCCCTATCTCTTCTTATTTTGCATCAGGGTCTCATTAAGCTGTTGAGAATATTACAAAGTTGATGAGGCTGGCTGTGAACCTGTGATCCTCCTGTCTATGCCTCCCAAGTACTGGAATTACAAGTGCATACCACCACAACCAACTTACTCCAAAGAGTTTTAAATGTACATAAAAAATTTATGTATTTATTTATTCGTAGCCCTGGGGATTGAACCCAGGGACATTCTACCTCCGAGCTACACCACCAGTCCTATTTTTTATTCTTTATTTTGAAACAGGGTCTTACTAAGTTGCAGAGGGCCTAAGTAGCTGAGGCTGGCCGCGAACCTGGATCCTCTGGTCTCAGCCTTCCAAGTACTGGGATTACAAACATGTGCCACCACCCCCAGCTTAAGATCATGTTTAAAGTAATGAAGATAAAATTTCTTCTGCATCTTTTTTGTACAGAATATACAAACTTCATATAATTTCATGTTCAATAATAGAAGCATCCATACCTTTATGCTGGTAATAAAGCCTTTTCTTTGAACGTCATAGCACATAGATAGACTAAAATTATCTAGGAAATATAGGGATTAATTGGCCCAACTAATAATTGGTGACAGCATAATTTTCTAAATTAGTTTTGTTACACAATGATCAAATGGCTATCACAGGTTAATAGACACAGAAATGTGGTTAATAACTCCATTCTCAACTTGCATGGTAAAAGACAAAAGTTAAATGCAAGAAGTTGAATTGAACCTTAAAAGATGAAAGTTTATTTCTGGTGTGTGGTGCTGGGGAGATGTCTCCAATGAAAATTATAAAACACTAAAGAAAGAAATTGAAGAAGATCTTAGAAGATGGAAAGATTTCCCATCCTCTTGATTAGGCAGAATAAACATTATAAAAATAAACATTATAAAAATTGCCATTCTAACAAAAATGATTTACAGAGTCAATGCAATCCCTATCAGTATACCAATGTAGACCTAGAAAAACCAGCCCTAAATTTCATATGGAAAAACAAAAGACCCATAATAGCCAAATTGATTCTCAGCAATGAGAACCATACAGGAGGCATCACAATTCCTGACTTCAAATTACACTACAGAGTTATAGTAATAAAAACAGCATGGTATTGACACAAAAACAAACACATAGACCAATGGAACAGAAGATACAAAAACAAATCCACACACGTGTAGCCAATTGATTTTCAACAAAGGTGCCAAACACATATGTTGGAGAAACAACAGCCTTTTCAACAAATGATGTTGGGAAAACTGGTTATCCATTTGTAGAAAAATGAATTTAAATCCCTACATCTCACCCTACTCAAGATATATCTTGAGATGCATAAGAGACCTGGAAATCAGACCAGAGACTTTGAAGTTACTAGAGGACGGCATAGGACCAACACTCCAACATATAAGCCCAGGTAGATACTTCCTCAAGAAGACCCTCCAAGCTCAGGAAATTAAAACAGGAATTAATAAGTGGGATGTCATTGAACTAAAAAGTTTTTGCTTATCAAATGAAATCATCAAGAGTCTGAAGAGTGGGTCTACCAAATGGGAGATCTTTGCAGCTATCCCTCTGATAGAGGACTAATATCTAGAATATGCAAAGTACTTAAAAGACTTAACACTAAAAAGACAAATAACCCAATAAATGGGTAATTGAACTAAATAGATGCCTCACAAAAGAAATACAAGTGGTCAATACATACATAAAATACATGAAAAAATGTTCAACATCATTAGCAATCAAGGAGATGCAAATCAAAACTAAACTGAGATTCCATCTAACCCCAATCAGAATGGCAATCATCAAGAAGTCAAACAACAATAAATGCTGGCAAGGATGTGGAAAAATATGAACTCTTCTACATTGTTGGTAGGATTGCAAATTAGTATAGCAACTATGGAGATCAGTGTGGAGATTCTTCAAAAATTGGGAATGGATCCACCATATGATCCATCTATACCACTCCTGGGTATCTTTCCAAAGGGACTGAAATCAGAATATCATAGCAATATATGCATATCCATGTTTATGCCAGCACAATTCATAATAGCCAAATTATGAACCCAACTTAGGTGTCCATCAACAGATGAATGGATTACAAAATTATGGGATATACTGACAATGGAATTCTACTTAGTAATAAAGAAAAAAATGATGTCATTTGCAGGAAAATGGATGGATCTGGAGAACATTATGTTAAGAGAGATTCAGTCACAGAATGTGAAAGGTCATATATTTTCTCTGATATGTGCAAGCCAGGGAGTAACTGGGATACCAGAAAGACGTCAGGTGATGGAGGAGAAACTCCAGTGGAGAGAGGAAGGTGGTCTAGTGGAAGAGGGTGGGGAGAGAGGGAGAATCAATGAAGGAATCACTTCCATTGAGGGACAAAAATGATTCATTTTTATCCTCAATATTGTCTGTATTTTTATTAGAACTAATACAGAAAATGGCTTCCTGGCAGAGGGGACTATGCAGATGCTACTCAATAGGTTAAGTTTTCAGAAACTCCAATGTAGAAGCAACAAGTAAAAATTTGCATAATTAAAATTTTGGAAAAAAATTCTTCATAGAGATTTTCCATAATGAATGTTATAATGACTAAATTTGTGGCAGAATTATATAATCTGTTTAAGGATCCATAACCCATATAAAATGGCTTCCTTTCAAGACAGCTATCAAAGGTTTCAAATCTTGTCAAAGAAAACGTACCATGATTCTTGCCAAACTGACTTTTGGCATGATCATCAACAGGATTTATTTTTAGTGCCACTTGCCAAAGATTGCATCTTCCCAAGATTCTTGCAGCTATAGCTGGCTTTACAGAATCAGAGTGGAATTAGATATGGCCTAAAGATTATGGTGTTTGACTTATTGACTTATTGTGCCTCAGCTCTGTCTGAGACCAGAAATAAATACTTCTGTTATAGATAATTCTGAGTCGATGGTGAATCCACATGGCTATTTCTTTAGTTCACACCAATTGACCTCAAACATTCACAAACATTCTTCGTTTCTTTTACTGTTTGCACTCTAAAAAGAATAGTTTTGGGGTTTTAAAGTTAAGAAAATTGTGTGAAAATATTTTGTTTAATTTGAAAGAAACAAATATATGAACTTATATTGGACATATGTTGAACTGGTTTTCTTCAAAACCTAATAGTTATTGCATAAAAAGATTGAGGATTGAGTATATACCTCATTTTAATTGTTTTTATTAATGACTTGCTAATAATGTCAATTGTTTTTTAAATATGAAATTGGGTTAAGTGTATCTATCTCTTCAAACATCTATCATTTATTTTTGGTGAAAACTTTCGAAAATTTTTTTCTTTGAAATGTGCAATATATAACTGTTATAAATAGTCATCCTGCTGTGCAGTAGCAGACCAGAACTTTTTGTTCATATCTAACTGTAACTGGATAACAAGTGCTCTTCTCATTAGTGGATTTATCAGAATTATTAACTCAGTTTTACTTCTCAACTTAAAAGATAATACATAGCCAGGCACTGTAGAGCATGTCTGTAATTCCAGTACTTTGGAGGCTAAGACATGAGGATTGCAGGTTTGAGTCGAGGCCAGTACATGGCAATTTAGTGAGTCTCTGTTTCAACAACAACAACAAAAAAAAATAGGGTAGGTGTGTGTAGCTCACTGGTAGAATGTTCCTGGGCTCAATTCCCAGTAACACACACACACACACACACACACACACACACACACACACACACACACACTATTATTAGTCCCTTCTGTAAATTTCTCTATAATAGCTTAAATGTAATTGAATCAGAATAAAATATATTTGCACCATATTTTTGCATCATATTAACTCTCTAAATCTTCAGATGTCACATAAAAATACTTTCATTTAATAGCTATGAGGAACCAGGTGTTTAAAAGGTATATGAATAGGAAGCCATGGCAGATTCTATTTTCTGTTGATGAGTATGTATTATGTCTTCCATTTGACATTCCAGAGCTATCTTGTAACTTCACATGCCCTACTCCACTGTCCTGGCCCAGTGGTCTGTGTAGATTAGATGACTTGACCTTGTGTCCTCCTGCTCCTGCTGTGGTTGGTCAATGAGGAGCCATTTTAGGAAATCAAAGTAAGGAGAGGGAGAGTAATCTTTACTCTGCTTCTGTCTCTGTGGGGAACTCAGTATAACCAGTTTGCTTTAACAAAAAATCTCTGCTTCTCTCAGTGAAGTTGCACTACAGGACTCTTTCTCCTTTCAGCTTCTGATCATCCATCCCTACTCTTTTATCTTTGAGGTAAGGAATACTGATGGAAACTTCACTTAAGTCTGGGTTCCTGAACTACTATTCCCTGAGCTGCTTCTGCAGTCAGCCCCCTCTGTAGTTAGATAACCCCTATGGAAATATGCTTTTCATATATTATTACAATTAGAATTTGTTATCTGTTTCCTATTGGGACTTGGATACCTTAAGGATATCTAATTTTTTTCACAATTAATTCACAATTTAAAAATTCCATCATTTTGCCTGAAGTTTTGCATTCAAAAGGAAGGAAATACTATTCCTAGCATAAGTCGTTTTTAAAAACCTTGTATTACTAAAGGTGTGGTTTGCTAAGGGAAGTAATTAAAATACCGGGTTCCTATTGCTTCCCAAGGTCCAGAAAACTAGGAAGTATTATATAAAGAATCAATCAGACGGCTGCACATAGAGTATAGTTTCTGAGGATAAAATTGGAAGAAAACAACCTAGGAGAGACAGATTATCTGTGACAAACCAGCAAAGCAAATATGTGCATAAGCCATGGAGGGACAACAGCCAAAACACTAGAAAAGAAAATACAAAAATAAAGACTAATAATATGAAAAAAAGAGAGAAATAAAATTAATTGACAAGCATAAGAACAAGGCCAAACTGCGATCAGCCTAGAGCCAGTTGGAACTTGGATAAACACTATTATGCTTTTGGACTGACTTTATGCCTTATCTTTTATTGATTGTGCATATAATTATATATTCATCAAATATTTACACATTAACTCTATTTCTCAGGCAGGATCCAAAGATCTAAGGATGCAATAGGGATGAAAATACTGGCACGACTTACCAATGTATTAGTGACAGATAAGTAAAGAGCATCAGAGATGCAGAGAGATACCAAGGAGAGACAAATAATCCAGTCTTTGGTAAATAAGAAATCTACTACAAAAACAAGAATTTATGTGGGAGGAGATTTCAACAATTAGTGGTGGAGTAATGGATTCATTTAAGAAAATAAGGTCTATTAACAAGTAATTTGTCATAGTGAGCAACTGGAGCACAATCCCACTGAAGAACTTTGGGACCAGGGACAGCATTGTCCTCAGAGTTTTTCCTCCTACTGGAGTGCAAAGACAATGGAGTTTTATTTTTTTTACCCCCACAACCAACTTCTATCATTCCTGAAGGCTACTCTCCATGGGAATTAACATCCCTGTACATCTGATCTAAGTGTGGACCAAGATCAAACAGGATGTACAATAACACTATAAAGGCAAGAGGATGTGGGTGTGCACTCAGAGCTTCTGCCACAGATTTGCAGATGAAGTGGCCCTCCAAGGGAAAATTCATGCCTATTGCTGTAGGCCTGTGTTGTCCATAAGGTGGCCATCATATGCATACGACTATTTGTATTAGAGTCATAAAAGATCAAAATTAAAAATTCAGTTTCCGTCCATCACACCATTGATACATCGATGGTACTATGTATAAGCACTATGTACTTGCATACAGTACTATGTATGACAAGGAGTATTGGATAATTCAAATATTATTTCCTTTATTTGAAAGGATTTCTAGTAGACAACAGTGACTTAGATATAAAGTAAAATGATGAATTTTTATTAATTTTCAAAGGTAGCAAAAAACTATGGTGAAATAAAATAAGATATTCTTAGCCAGGTGTGGTGGCGCACGCTTGTAATCCCAGTACTTTGGGAGGCTGAGACCGGAGGATCCCGGTTGGCGGCCAGCCTCAGCTCTCTCTCTCTCTCTCTCTCCCTGTCTCTCTCTCTCTCTCTACCTAGTGAGGCCCTCCGCAACTTCGTGAGACCCGGTTTCAAAATAAAGTATAAAAAAATAGGGCCGGGGGTGTAGGGGGGAGGTAGAACGCCACCTGGGTTCAATCCCCGGTACCGCAAATAAATAAATAAATAAATTAAATAAAATAAGATGTTCTTCAATGGGCAAGTTCACACTTGAAAATTAAATATAGAAAACAGACACATGTAAATATTTCTATCTAACCTCAAAGTTAAGAGCATAGCCCAAGATTATTCACTTTGTTTTGAAGGTGTTCCAATTTCTGAGATGCTTTGTATTTTTGCAAAGCCAGTTACCATTCATTTGCCTATTAAATTAAAATTATCTTTATACATGATAATCTGCAATGTCTTCACTTTCTTCTGAAGAATAATATAAATCTTTACACACTTATATTATATTTACATAGTTCTGAATACTTACCAACTTCCAATTCCAGACACAGATTTTCATGGGGAGGAGCCTCTCATGCATATTCCTGCATTTTGGAGCAGGTGAGGAGCATGTTTTCTTGCCCTCTCCACACACGGGAGATAAGAATTCAGCATTTGACCCTTTGGCCTTGGTTTATGTCTATAGTTTTTCTGCAGTTTGTTTTCTGTAACCTTTGTCGTCATGAATCTTTGTGAGAATGACCCTAACTTAGGTCATGCTACTTCTTTTATAAAATCATGGAACTAGTAGATGATCATGGAATCACCAAGAAAATTATGCTAATTAAAATAATTTTTTATAGGACAAGTGTGATGACACAGGCCTGTAAACCCAGTACTTGAGAGGTTGAGACAAGAGGATCACAGGTTTGAGGCCAGCCTCAGTAACTTAGTGAGACTCTCAGCAACTTAGTGAGATCCTGTTTCCAAATAAAAAATTAAATAGGGTTGGAGGTATAGCTTGGCAGTAGAAGACCAAGCTACACCTCCAGCCCTATTTGTATTTTTTTCAATACAGATAATAGTAATAATAATAATAATAATAATTAATAACAATAATAATAATAATAAACAATTTGTTAGATTATAAAAATAGTAAAGTTCAATAAGCCAATAATTTGTTACTATAAATATTCTAAATGACATCATGAAAATAATTATTTTATTTAAAATATGTTCCATAATCTCATAAATAAAAGTAATAGTATTCTTATGAAATATAGTCATATTATTACAAAAATAGAAATTTATAGGATATAACTTATTTTTGATGCTTTTCTCAGTGTTAATTTCATGAATTGTTCTTCTGTGGGGCTAGGAGAAATTCTCTTATACTCCAGGGTGGGTTCCTGTTCTGATCAGCATTCCTATAGCCATCATCTAAAGATCTGACCATATAGCTTAGAGGAAGGAAGATTTATTTCCTTATGGTTTCACCTTCAGTCCATGTGACCACGGATCTCAGGGCATGGTGGTGGGAGGCAGCACATGGACCTTGCTCCTCACATCATAGAGACCAGAAGCAAAAGAGGGTGAACAGGAGCAGGAGGAACCACTTATATAGTCCCCAAGGCCACACCCCCCAGGGACCCACCTCAGCCACATCCTACGGGCCTGGGTCCATTACAATGATTTATCCACTGCTGGGATTACGACCATCATTATTCAATTACATCAGCTCCAGACATTAATAAGTGAGATCTTTAGGGGACATTTTATATCTAACTATAATAGTTCCAAGCAGAGACATGGAAAAGCTTCAAATCAATTTCATAATATATAACATAGTATCTATCTATTTATCTATCTATGTATCTATCTATATGTATATCTATCTATCTATCTATATATAGATAGATAGATAGATAGATACTTTTTTAAATTTTAGAGAGTGAATAAACAAAAACCTCTCTTGAATAAACACAAACCTCTCTTTTGCACATCCTCACTTAACACTGAGGCAGGAATAATGTATTTACCATTTCTTAGAAGACAGACAGACATGTGCACACACACTCACACATACACATTTATATCTAATTATAAAGCATTTTACTACACTGTGTTCAGGAAACTTCTCTGTATGGTCTTTGGAGGTGGGGTGGGGGTGAGATGTGCACTACTGGGCCAGACTCTCTGGACCAGTTCTTCCTTTTTCTTGATTGTAAGTGTCAAAACATAACTTTAGAATATTCTGGAAATGCAGCATCCTGAGATAAAGTGCAGCTGGTGAGAACAGCCCAGATTCTGTTCCGGTTGCCACCTAGAGACATGGTGTCCTTCAACATTTGAGCCCCACGAGTAATGTAACCTGTATTGGTTTGATGTTCAGGGCTTCTCATCTATTGTACATGTAGGACACGTAGAATCAATACTCCTTTTCCCTTGCACAGCTCTCTGAGCCTTTGAGAACCCGCTTGCAATCAATCCTAAGCTTCTATTGTCTCTCGCTACCCATTTGTGAGTAATAAATCCAATTCAGGTGACTTGCTGATTATGAATATGTTCTGTCTTATTGGACTCAAAAAAGTTTTTAATCAGTATACTACACACTTGCTTCATGATGTGTACCATAAATTTAATTTTGAAATTATTATTTATATAAATTCTTGGTGAATGAAAAAAAATCAGAATCTTTTAACTCTGCCCTGACATCATTGTCTAGTGATGACAATTTCCAACAAAACAACAGTTTTTTCATCTTTTCCAGTTTTATAATAAAATTTTAACCTTACCATTTATTTTTTGGTGCTAAAAACAGATAGTTCTGCACTCAGCAAACAATACACAATAACAACATACCAGACACCCAACTGAGATGTAAAATCAAAAGGTGGTGTACTTTTAACCTGTGGAGAAAATTACTTGAAATTAACCCTAAGTCTTTTTTAATGAGAAGAATATTGGGTCACATTTAAAAATGCATTAGAATGGCTATCGTCTTCAGCAGCACAATTCAAAGAGCCAAATTATGGAACTTAGGTATCCATCAACAGATGAATGAATAAGGAAAAATGTGGTATATATATATATATATATACACACACACAATGAAATTTTACTCAGCCATAAAGAACAACACAATTATTTCATTTGCAGGAAAATAGATGAAACTAGAGAAAATTATGCTAAGTGAGATCAGCCAGTCTCAGAAGGTCAAAGGTTGAATGTTTTCTCTCATACGTGAAAGCTAGAGAGAAAATAGCAATCAAAAAGGACTTTCAGATAATTGAGGGAATGGCCACTAGAATAGTGGAAGGGGAGTGGGAAGGGAATTGAAGGAACAAAGGACAAGGGGCAAAAGAGGAACTGATGAAGGAAACAGTTCAAATTATGCTATGCCCATGTCAGGTATTACTACTAAACTCACTATTATGTATGGGGAAGGGTGGGTAGCAGGATGGGACCAAAGAGAAACACACCAAAACCTGTGTACTTATTTGTTTATATGACTTTGAACCTCACTATGATGTTTAATTACAATGCACCAATAAAAGTATATAAAAATTATATCTTCAATTAAATTATAGTTTTCCTATTGCTGTTAATCACACATGTTCAGTCATTAAAAATTAATGATACATAATGCTATGTATCAACTTAAATCAAGTGTAAATTTTTTGGTATATAAAATATATCTCAGTAAAACTGTGAAGAAAAAGCATGCTTCACCAACTCACTTCTGAATATGCTATATATTTACAATGGATAAAAAAACTATAATGCAAAATCTGTTGTTTATGATATAATTAAGAGTGTAAACTCACAAATGATTATATGTGAATTATAATAAGAAATGAAAACTTGTTGATGTGATTTGTACATCCTATTCACTGGACATTCTAAATTCCAGCCTTAAATAATTTAGGGCCAATTGGTGATTATATTTTGCTTACATGATCTTATATTTAAGGATTTGATTGTATCAGACACTTTCATGTGAATCTTGTCACAAAATATGAAGATTGCTAATGAGGACAGTCCATGATATGGAAATACTATTATTTAATGTGGCCTATTTGAGGACTTCTTTTTTTTCCCCTTGTGGTACTGGGGATTGAACTCAGGAATATTCTAGCTCTGCTACACCACCAGTCCTCCTTATTATTTATTTATTTCAGTTTTTCAAACATGGTCTTGCTAGCTTGCTGAGTCTTGCTACATTGCTGAAGCAGTCCTCAAACCTGTAATCCTCCTGTCTCAGTCTTCCAAGTATTGGGATTATTGGCATGTGCCACCATGCCTGGCACTGTATGAGAAATTTTTAGAGTTCATATGTAAGAGAATGTTTGCTTTGCTTTAAGATATGCTGTATCATCTACTTTCTACTAATATGCATTCTATGACTTCCGAAGAAGGAGATGGTGTGAGAAGTAGAGACTGAAATTGAGATTGTGTTGTCATTGCTGTTGTTGGTGGCGATTGCATCTAGGCACTATGAGTGTGTGACTGAGGTAGAGTGGAGAACAATATCAAAGAGATTGAACTGAGAGAAGATGGAAAATGATATTAAAGCAAAAATTAGAAGGAAAAAGAACACCTACCTCTCCTGGCACAGAAACAGGAAATTGCCTTGCTAGTATCTCTGGATTCAGCTGTTATTTATCAGCAGAGAACTAGCATGGAAAACCTGTCTGTATTTCATTCCTTGTCTACTATCAATAATAATGGGCTAAGGTCTGCCACAAATAGATTACCTATCTCACTGTCTCATCAGTTCAATTATGTCTTAACACTCCGTTGCATCACAGTTTACTATTTTTTAAAGCGCAACTTCTAGGATTACGACAAGGTGTCATAGGTTATTACCAAACATAGTATTCACTGGCCACTTTCACAGGCTGGGAAGTTCCAGGTTGCCATTGTCTTTGCTTCTTTCATCTTCCATTGTCCAACTTCTTCACTATAACTTATTTTAACTAACAACTGTTTCTTTCTTGTTTTAGTCCATTTTCCATCACGTGACCCAAATACCTGACATAAACAACATAGACAAGTAAAGGTTTATGTGGGCTCAATGTTTTAGAGGTACAGTCCATAGACAGCTGACTCCAAGGCAGACATCATGGTGGCACAGCAGGTAGCAGAGGACAGAAGCTCATCTCATGGCTGCTGGAAAGCAGAGAAAGAGGGAGGGAAAGAGGGAGACAGGGAGACAGGGAGAGAGAGAGAGAGACAGACAGACAGACAGACAGAGGAAGCAACCAGGAACAGGAACAGATATAGTCCCCCAGACCACACCCCCAGTGACCTACCTCCTTCAGCCACACACCATCTGCCTAAATTACAACCAAGTAATTTATTAATCCTTCAGTGTATTTACCCAATGATAATATTAGAACCCTGCTTCAATTATTTTATCTCTGAAAATTCTGGCATTGATAATACATAAGCTGTTCTGGGGACATTTCATATCCAAAACACCACGCTTCTCTCTTCCAATGTCACTATAGAGGACTTGGCTTCTGCCTGTTTCTTTTCACTCCTGTGTCCTTCACTTTTGAAATTTTCTAATACCTCTAAAATTGCCATAATATACTTGCTTACATCAATTTAACAATCCCTAGTACTAATTTCAGTTCACAGTTTGTTAACTTTGTCTTCTGAAGTACGCTGTACATCCCCCAGAAGAGTCTGAAGCCATGGTTGCCTCCTTTATCATTTGCTGGTTTTAGACTATATTTTTTGGGTATCCTCAGTGCCTAGGACAATCTGGGAAGAGCTAGAAAATGCTCTTTTTCAGAAACAATGTATGATCAAATTAGTGATCCAGTGTTAGAAAATTCAGATATGTAAACTAACCTCCATAGGTCCATTCCTACTATATTTTGTAAAATAAAATTTTGTAGGGATAAGCATTATACAATTATACTGAAAAAATCATTCCAAACTTGCTAGTTGGATTATGGATTAATACAATTTGTTTCTCTCCTGGGCTGCAGTGCACTGATTACAACTCCTCCAAGACACTCTTCTTCTGAGCAAGTAAGATCTAAGCATCATTGATACCTCTGCTCCACTTACCATCCTCAGCACACTTTTCTATAGAATTATCTCACCTGGAGTAACCCCAAAGCTTTAATTTCAGAGTAACTATATACAATTCTATAGCACAATATTCCCCTATATTAAGCCAGGTTTCCATAATTCTTTAATAATAGTTAAGAGGATATTTATGTTCTGGCATCATCAGACATCTTACTATTACAGGACATTAAATATAAGTTGCGTCCAGAAAAGGGTACAGTATTTTCCTTTTCCACTAGGTTTTATAGAGTTCATTTCAGATGGCTTTCTGGCCACCACTTTCTTTTCTCTTGGAACTCTCTTTTCCCATGATCCTCTAAGTTCCTTTTTGTTGTTGATCTCCCCCAAAATGCTTCTATTCTTCTTTCTTTCTCTTTGACTACCTATGTCCCAGGTCCACACTGGATGGGATGTCAGAGCTTTGTTTAGTAGAGGTCCCTGAAGGAAGCTCTTACTTTCTTTGTATCCTCCAGAGAAAATCATCCTTATGAAAAATAAAACTTTATCTTTTTTTATATTTGTCATGTCTCAAAACTTGATGTATTTAGTATTGTTTATGTTATAGAAGGCAAACAGTTGACCATGGTTGGGAGAATTAAGTTTTTATCTCACATTCATTTTTCAATAAATTTTCCAAAATTGATGATATATGAAAACTTGTTAGAAATAGTTATGTTTAAAAAGTATTTATGAATGTCTAAAGAATCCATACCATACTCAACAGTTATAATCTCAGAAAGTTTCTTAAAGATTATAAATTTTCATATGCTATTTATTGATTTTTGTTCAGGAATTATTTCTTGATGACTTAATATGTAGGCTGTACATAGGAATAATCCCTGAATTTATGCTATGCTAAAAAATAAATTTGTATATTTAAATCAGGTGACTATTTTTAAGTTAAGAATATGTTTTTGTGCATCAGAGTTGTATGGATCATTTTAAGTGTAATATTTAAACTGTAACATTGCATTTTATTATATTACATGTTATTAAATTACATTACATGGCATCACCAGAAATCTGGTTATGTAATGTAATAACATGTCTATTTTATGTATTTCTAATGTTATGGCTTTGCCTTTAGAATGTAATAAAACCAGTACTTGATTGGAAATCATTTTATTAGCAGTGAAAGAAATGTAGGTGGCTTTATTAAGAAATTTGTCAACAACTGGAAATTTTCATGACAAATGCCCAGAAAGTCCAGAGACATACTTTTTATTGTGATGGTCTCACTTTGTGATAGAGTATGATAATTTTCTCTATCAAGTTAGAACTATAAACTTTATTTTGGCAATTTCTTCACAAGGCAATCTATTTTTCTTCTTTTGGTTATAGTATAGTTGATTTCAGATTAAGTTTCAGCTATATGATATGTTGCTAAATGAAAATTTAGGTTCCAGGAGGCTTAAAATAGGAAACCAGTGCCTGACCGCAGGCTATCTACCTGGTAAATGCAGAAAGAACTCAGTTAGGTCTGTGTAGAATGAACGAACACAGGCTCTATGACATGCAGTGCAGACAATCACGCAGCAGAGAGAAGGCTTTGAAGATTATTGCCTGAGGAATTCTTGAGCACACAAGTCGAAGGAGTAATTTTAATTCAAAGAATGCAAACCTTCTTGATTTTATGAAGATAACTTACTGGAACCGCTGGGAAGTAACTACTTCATTCAGGACCTAATTGGCATTTTAAAAATATTTTACCTGACTGAGTTAGCAATGAAGGTTGAAATGGGAACCAATTTAATTCTTTTGGAGTTTTATAACCACTTCTATGTTATGCATTAAAAGTAAGAAATATAAGGATAGTGTCCTAAATTGAAGGTTGAATAATAAAATAAACCAAAGAAAAAAGTGCATGGCCAACATTTTGATGTCTTTAAATATGAGAAACTAATAATATATTTTTTAGTTTAGATAAACCCAATGTCTATAAAGAGAAAGTATAAACAGTCAATATTTTAAAGACTGCATTTGTAGTAGAAACTCATAGTTGTGCCCTGATATCCATTTTTCTTTTCCTCTGAATAGAATTCACTGTTGTTTTCTAGATAAATGGTTGTGCATTCAGGAGGGAGTTCAAACTTTCAATCTCTTTGCCAGAGTACATGTCTCTATGGTTAAGTTCTGGTCAGGATATCTTAGTAGGTGTGCTAAGTAAAACTTAGCCTTAGTGGAAAGAGGAAAATACTTTCTTTGGCCCTTTCTCTTCCTGCTAACTGAAACTTGGACTCAGTGGTGGATATTCAAAAAGCTGTCATGGAACTCAGAGTGGAAATTATATGTAGAACTGAGTGATTGAAAACAAGATACCAGACACTACTTCCCTAGCTCATCTAGTTACACACTGCTCCGTGTCACAAACTGTTACCTTGTTCAAATACTGGCTATTTTGATTATTATTAATAGTCGTAATTGATACAGAATTACTTACAATTATGTCTTTCTTACAAATTACATTTATAAATTAATTGTAAAAATCATAATATTGAATGGACATTAAGCTACTTTTTTGCCATTTTTGTTAAAAATGGGCTCTTAAGCTCTGATCAGGGTGGATAAGATCCTGTGTGTTTTCACCTTTCTGAATATTTAATTCAAGAAGTGACCATGAGATTCTTAGAAAACTTACAGCCGGGTGCGGTGGCACACACTTGTAATCCTAGTACTTGGGAGGCTGAGACAGGAAGATTCAGGTTCACGGCCAGCCTCATCTACTTAGGCCCTTTGCATTTTTGTGAGACCCTGTTTCAAAATAAAGAATAAAAAAATAGGGCTGGGGGTTTGGCTCAGAGGTAGAATGTCCCTGGGTTCAATCCCCAGTTTTGCCAAAAAAAAAGAAAAGGAAAACTTTCATTCAATATCTTTGAAAAACACTTCTTAACACATAATGAGGCTTGAAACTTTAAGCACAGGCTCATTTGCAACTTGAGTTGAGAAGGCAATTCCATAACATTTTGAGCTATGACTCTTAGAGTCCACATTCTCGCTAGTACTAGACTAGTGTAGGCAAGACTCAAGTCAAGGTTTTTTTCTTCCTCATGAAATTCTCAGTACACTGTGGATCATCCGTGACTTATAATTATGGGACCCATTTATTGAAATGTAACAGACTCCTAAGTTTAAAATACTGTAGATGAAGCTGGGCATGGTGGCACATGCCTGTAATCCCAGTAGTTGAGAGGGGGGAACTGATACAGGAGGACTGCATTTTCAAGGCCAGCGTCAGCAACTTGGTAAGATCCTCAGCAACTTATTGAGACCTTGTTTCAAAATAAAAAATAAAATAGGGCTGGGGGGTTATAGCTCAGAGGCAGAATGCCCCTGGGTTCAATCCCCAGTACCACAAACACAAAAATATGTACATATATATACATATTTTATACAAAAAATATATATATAGAGAAAAAAACATACAACATATCACTACTCCAACAGAAGATTAAAATTCAAAATTCCGAGTAGGGTTTCTACGGAAGGTGTGAATTTTGCACCATAATAAAGACAAAAACTTGTGGATCACATTACTGTAGGTCAGAGACCATCTGTACTACTGATGAGAGAGAGAGTAAGAAAAGTTAAACTAGAGAGCTAAAATGGAAGACAAGAATCTCCTTAGATGTAATAGATATTCTGCAATTGGATTTTTTATTTAAATAATTTAAATCCAAAAAATTCAATGTGTTTCTCTTGTGGTTTGTTCATGACAATTTTTCTACTGTGGTTCTCAAACTGGAGCATGTATCAGAATCACTAAAAAGGCCTATTAAACTGTTCTTGCCCGTCTCTGTTACAGAGTTTCAGACGTGTAAATCTGATGTGGGATGGGCCAGGGAATTTGACAAGTTCCCAGGCGATACTGATTATGTACTTCCAGTGGTCAGTTTTAAAATCTTGTTCTAAGGCATTGGTGATTTGTTTCTATTAGCCTACAAGAGGGTGGATTATAGAGTGAAAGGGAGAACAGTCTAGGGAGAAAAAAGCACACTTATTAGTCTACCAAACACTATCCTATCACGTATGTCTTAAAAATATATGGCAGCAGTGTCAAAGATAGACTGAATAAAAGTAAGTCTTTTTGTAGCCACAATGAAAGCCTGAGCTCAGATATTGACATCTGACATAAAGACATCAGACTGATTTTTTAAATCTATGTATAAAGTCAAATAACCAAGATCTGAGAGGGAATAGCCAAGATCTGTAGATGAGTTGTATCAAATTTAAATGTGCATGAGGATTACATGGGTGCCTTGAAAATAAAATTCTGAATTCTTACCCTAAGCCCATTGATTAAACTTATAGATGTGGCCCCCACTCATTATAAAGTGTTACTGATGATTTTGTTGCAACTGATCTCTGGCCAATCGAGGGGAAAATGAGATGGGTAAAACAACATTGAGAGGCAACCTGCAGTCCATGGCTCCACACCACAGTCCAGCTAGGGAGCCACTCAGCACGCTACCTCCTTCATCCCGTCTTCCTCCCTGACTCTAATTCTCCTGCTTCCCTCTGATAAGACCCTTGTGACTACATTGGCACTGCCTGAATAATGAGAGCACTAACCAAACTTAAAGTGGGCAAAGATTTGTGAGACCAGCCAATCACACAAAGAGAAGGGCCATGTGTTATCTCTAACATGCTCAAGGTAGGAAGTAGTGGGGATACAAAAGGGACTCCAGACAATAGTGGAGAAGCCTCAGTGGAGTCAGGGAACTGATCTAAGGGAAGGGGAAGGGAAAGAATGAAGTTCATTAATGGAATTTCTACCATCGACCATGTGTACATATGAGAATATACCAACGTCAATCTCAGCACTTTGTACTGGGGGGGACAGGAGGCGGGGGCCACCAAGTGCTGTGTGCATGTATGTTACTGTCAACTTGATTTCCATTGTGATTGAAACTATAATGCACCAATAAAAGCACATAAAAATGGGCAAAGATTTGTATAGAAATTTCACCAAAAAATATATACAAATGTCTAATACCTGCATGAAAACATATTCAATATCACTAGTCAATAGGAATCTGGAAGTAAACTGAAATGATTTTTCTAATTGGCATGAGAATCTTATAAATGACTAATGCTGATACATATTTTGTCACAGAAAATGAAGAAACTCTAGGACATTTTTTGGATTGGCTTTTCCCCTTGCCTGCCAGTTTTGTAACCTGATAGCAGTTGCTAAAATGCTGTAGCCTTGTTTCTAAATCTTTTACTTTCTTCTTAATTGTGGTTCCTCTCCATGGGTTTTATGTTATATGGGACTAGTTTCAATTTACTGGTTTGTGGCACTTTCAGATTTTAAGCACCCAGTCAGTTTTGAAGGATTAGAAATTTAAGCTTCTTAATGTGCTTCTTGAAAAAGGTTTTCTTAATGGGAAGCTGGGGAACATACTTGGAATTGGTTTTTCAATATATGACCTTGAATTTCTTCTTCATATTAATATGTTTTTATTTCCTTATCTAAAGTTTTAATATATGTCTTTTAAAATGATTTTGAAATATTTTAAATAAAGCCAAATGGACACTTGAAATATCTTGATAGTCTATCCTCCCATGTTACTTATACAATATAAATGATATAAATGATATAAATTGATTTTAAAGATGTAAATATAGACCTAAATCTGTGGGTCTTTAAGTAAAAAGATTATCCAGGTAGCTCTGCTCCAATATGGTGGACACTTTTAAAAACAGAGGATTTGCCCTAATTGGTACCAAAAGGGCAAGTCAGAGATTTAAAATGTGTGCGGGTTTTGATGCACTTCACTGGCTGGTAAAGAGAGCAGGGAACAAAAATGTGAGTGACCTCTAGAAGGTGAGTGTGACCCTCAGCCATGAGCCATGGAAGAAATGGGACATTAGCCTTTACACTACAAAGTATTCTAACCATCTGAATGAGCTTAGAAGTGGATTTGTTCTCCAAAGCCTCCAGTTTGTGCCACCCTAAATGTAAATCCCAGTGCCCACCCAGACTTCTGACTAATGTAAGATGATAAATGGGTGTTTTAAGGCACTGCCTTTGCAATAATTTGTTGTATACCAGTAGAAAACTAAGATAATTATGCTTAGTAAAATTTAGTGTCTCTATATCTCTTTTCCTCATATTTGGATAGAAACAAAACTTATTACCTTTTTCCCCTCAACTCAGTATTTTAATGTGTAACAGCTACATACTAAGAGTCCTGTTTATTATAAATAATTATTAAAATTTGTACAACCCTAGCCAATCATGGTGGGCATGGCTGTAATCCTAGTACTTGAGAGGCGGAGACAGGAGGATTGCAGGTTCAAAACCAGCCTCACCAATATAGAAAGATTCTCAACAATATAGTGAGACCCTGTTTCAAAACAAAAAATAAAAACAAAAACAGACTGGTGATATAGCTCGGAGAAGACTGCCACTGAGTTCAGTCCCCAGTACCACACACAAAATAATTGTACAAACCTTTTATAGAATTCTTTTTAATCGCTCATAATTGTTAAATTGTTTAATCCCTCATAATTGTTGAAATATTCATGACAGTTTTCAATATCATATTGCAAAGATGAAGTCATTCTTATAATCAGAGTAATTGAGTATATCAGAGTATATGAAGTATATCAGAGAAAATAGTATATCAGAGAAGAATATAGAATGTCAGAGTATATGAAGTGCTTTTCAAACCTTATGTAGCTCTTTTTCCACCGGATAATGCAACCATCACATTTCAGTAAATACAGTAAATTTGAAAGCAAAGAGATATAATTTGCAATCTAAATATTCTGAATCATGGTGAGATAAAATTATAATTGGCATGGCAAGATCTTTGAGCTTTACAAAAAATTATTGGTAAGATAACTTATGTTGGTTCCAACTCAAGAACATGCATATTCTCCAGATATGTTAGGCTAGAGTGCATCTGCTTCTAATAAGTCCTATTGAATGTTTCCTCTTATTTGATAAATTGTCCAAAGAAAAGCCAAAATGGAGGTAAAGTTAATTTCTACCTTGTACTATGAGAAATAAATAAGACAGTAAATTTAATAATTTAATAACATCTAAACTAATATTGTTAACTAATAAATGGTACTTGGAACTAATATAATAATAACAAATATAGGTTCATGTATTTATATATATTTTAAACTAAAATTATAGAATATACATCATAAATATTCTCTCCATATAAATGGTACATAAACAAATTTACATGACATAGTACAGTATATGTAATATATATGTAACAGTTTATATGTAGCTTCCTGTTTTTCAATACATTTATATAATTTTATGTTAAAAACTGATAAATTTTGTAGATAGGAATACCAAGTTAAAAAAACAATAAAAATCCCATCATAAACTCTACTAATGCTTTTATTTACTACAATCTATTTGACACATCAACACAAAAAGTATCCAAGTGTCATTTGGTATGCATTATAGTTGAAAATGCTATTTGTCAGCCGGGCGTGGTGGCGCACGCTTGTAATCCCAGTACTTTGGGAGGCTGAGACCGGAGGATCCAGGTTCGCGGCCAGCCTCAGCTCTCTCGCTCTTTCTCTCCCTGTCTCTCTCTCTCTCTCTCCTTAGTGAGGCCCTCCGCAACTTCGTGAGACCCGGTTTCAAAATAAAGTATAAAAAATAGGGCCGGGGGTGTAGCGCGGAGGTAGAATGTCCCTGCGTCCTGCGTTCAATCCCTGGTACCGCAAAAAAAAAAAAAAAAAAATGCTATTTGTTTTCTTTTTAAAATTGAAAATAAATAGGTTAACCACAAACTATTAAGGTGGTTATATTATATTTAAGATAATTTAAAAGTGAAGAACTTTTTTCCTAATATTATGAGCTATTGTTGAAAATCATATATTTGAGAAAATAGCTCATTGAATGACACTTTTATTATTAGTTCTCACAGCACCAAATTCTTTAAACTTCATCTTAATAATAAGTGTAGAGTATCGAAATTTGCTTTTTACACACCTTAAACACTGACTCAAAAGCATGAAGCCTGAAAATAATAATCTAATATCAATATTTATGCTTCTCAATACATATTTCCACAAAAATTAGAATGATTTATTAGAATGTGTTAGAAAACTTACAATTGAGCACAATGAAACTCTATTTTCTTCATTCATAAAAACACCAATATAAATGTCAACAAATAAACTTAAGATCATTACCTATGTTTTAAATTACATAAACATCTGTTTCAATCTCTTCTGCTTATATTGAATGCATTAATTTATCACAGAATTTAATTCTCCATTAAAAAATATCTATTAGGCTATCATCGTCAAAGGTTTATGCTTATTACCCTGCAATGGTTTGCATAGTGAACATATTTTGAAATTAGCAAAATCACTTTTGGAAATCTTAGTGTAATTGTTTTGTGAAAAGTAGTAAGTATAGACAAAGTTTAAGTGGTTTCAATGAAGACTGTTTCTGGGAATGTGACTAAAAATAAGTGACTGGATTTTTCGTATATGTAAAGGAACATGAGCCGGGCGTGGTGGGGCATGCTTGTAATCCCAGTACTTGGGAGGCTGAGACCGGAGGATCCCGGTTTGTGGCCAGCCTCAGCTACTTAGTGAGGCCTCCGCAACCTAGCGAGACCCTGTTTCAAAATAAAGAGCAAAAAATCGGGCTGGGGGTGTAGCTCAGTGGTAGAATGCCCCTGGGTTCAATCCCCAGTACCAAAAAATTAAATAAATAAATAAAGGAACATGAGGGGATAAAGATATTACAGATATATAATGAATAGCTGATTGAGAAATATAGAATTTCTTAATGGAGAGAAAGTAGAAACTATTGTTCAGGGTAGTGATCAGGGCATTGCAGTATTTCTGGAAAGAATGGGAAATGACAGTTATTGAGTTCATTTCCTGAAGTTAAAGATTACACGAAAGATAATTGAAAAGTCTGGAATACTAACTAAAAGAAATTTGACTCCTGTACTGGTGCTGCTGTATTACATTGCATTATAAACTAATGAGGAATGAAATGGAGGGCAACCGATGTTTAGATTCTTTGACTTTCCCAATTGAAAGGACCTGCTTTATAAAATGAGGTCAGGATGAAAAGGAAATACAATTTATGAATTTTAAATATTTTCACATAGAAAATATTGAAGAAGAGTTACAGAAGCAGGAATGCTCTAATAGCTACTAAGTGTGTGTGTGTGTGTCTGTGTGTGTGTGTGTGTGTGTGCATCTACTGTGAGTTGGAGTGGAAGTTATAGGACACTGAAAATAATGAATGTACACTCCCGGAAGTATTGAATGGGATGATGTTAATGTTAAAAGTTTAAATCTTCATTAAAAGAGAATTTGTCCCAGGACACTTATGAGGTATATTAATATAAATAAAAACAGGAACACTGTTTTTCAGTGACAAGGTTAAAAAAGACTATAACTGAGAAAAGCTATTTTATTTGTAAATTAGAAAGTCACTGTTGGCCTTTAAATATGGAATTGGATGACATTATGGGATCATTCAATAGAAACAAAGGACTACTTGAAGTTTGATAATATGAATTGCTAGAACTATAACTTTTTCTTAACATACTTTAGCAATTTCATGAAATTTTAAACTATGGAGAGAGAAAATCAAAGATTTCTGACACAATGAACTGACTCCTAAATCCTTTGTTTAATTAGCTTTAATACAATTGAAATACTGGTACAAGGAATCTTTGACAGCAGGTCTATAACTTTTTACCATTTGCTCCTTTAATGGAGGAAATGAATGATCCTGGTCAAACATCTTCGTAAAGATGTCAATGGTATCCAGGAGACTAGTGTAAGGGGACCTGGGGAGGGAAGTGGGGAGGGGACTTGATGAAGAGACTCGATGAAGGAAGCTATTCAAATAATGCTATCTGCATATACTCTTATCAATAGCAGTCTCAATAATATGTGTGGGGAGGGGAAGTGAGCAGTGTGGGACCCGGAGGGAAAGATACCAACTGCTGGGTGCATGTACGTCTCTATCACTCTGAAACTCATTATGATGTATGATTACAATGCACCAATAAAAGTATATTAAAATGCCAATGGTATTTATTTTCAGAAAAATACTAGAAGTTCCTATCTATTTTAGTGGGAGCCATTGATATAACTTGTTTAACATAAGCCTAGATTCGGGATTTACAAGGCATGACTAAAGAAGGAAAGACAGTAATATAATTGTAGTCCTATCTAATCACAGATTTTAGAAACACCAAATTTTGAAGTAAAAAAGCCTTTGTTGGCAATTACTATTAATAGGAAATTGCGAACCATTCCAATGCGGGGGACAAAAGAACATTTTATGAAGTTGTAACAGACCAATTTGGGTTTCTTTATGATCACTGATTTATTGTTCCATTTGAATCATTAGTAAAATTTGGTGTTAGAATGTTTGGCATTCTGATTTAGCAGTTCCTCCTTTATAATAACATAGATTTTTTTATAGGAATCTTCAGAAATATTTACTAGAGTGCTCCTCAACTTATGATGCTGTTATAAAATATCCCAATAAACTCATTATGGGTTTAAAATATCCTAAGTCAAAAATGCACTTAATACACTTAATCTACCCATGTCATCACTTAGAACACAGTGCACTGCAGAGGATCAGTAGTTTGTCCACATGACTGTGTGGCTGGGAGCTACTCCCTGCTGCCACTGCCCACAATCTTGAGAAAGAATGGTACCACATATCAATAGGCCAGGATGAGATTAAAATTCAATCAGCTGGATGTAGTGGCACACACCTGTAATCCCAGTTTTTGGGAGGCTGAGATAGGAGGATTGCAGTTCCAAGGCCAGTCCTAGCAACTTTGTGAGGCTCAACAACTTAGTGAGATCCTGTTACAAAAATAAAAAGACTGAAGGTGTAGCTTGGAGGGAGGGAGAATGCCTCTGGTTTAATCCCGAGTAACAAAAAAAAGTCAAATGTGGTTTGTGGTTTCACCACTGTAAAGTAGAAAAGCCCTATGTCCAATTGTCATAAGCCAGAGACCATCATGTATAATGTTAAAACATACCTTTAACACAGGAATTAAACCTGAGTGCTGGTATTATTAAATTTTATCAGTGAGGGAACTGTGAGCTGATATTGTTAATTTTAAAAAAGTGAAAACTGAGGAATTCAAAGTTTACAGTTTATACCCAAGATCCTTCTGTTAATCAGAAAACCAAGTAGACCAAAATTGAAGTTGATTAACTCCTGATATTTTCCTTCTGTAATACATAGTCGTGTCCTTTTAATAAAGAGGTTTAAATAAAAAATGGTCTTATTCTGTCAGCAAAATGATATTCTCTCTATATATGTTTTCTCTGCTTTGTGTATTGTGAAAGAGAGAAAAAAAAGAAAAAGTCACTGCTGAAACATGCAGGAAAATATTGTAGTACTAAACAATTCTTTGAATTGTAATATCCACAACTAGTGCATGAGAAGAGTTATAAAAATGTTTTGGCAAGCTCTTCTGAATCTCCAAAGAAAATTGCAGGCCTCAGGGATGAATTCTGAATGCATTTTGGATTTCAAAGTAAGTTACAGAAATTTTAATCAAAGCTTTTGCTTAAGATTGGGGCTGGGATAAGTGTATAGCAGTAAAGAATTGTTATGGAAGTTTCAGAATTGTTACTAGAAGAGTATATTATTTTCTGCTTAGCTTCAAACTGCTCTATCAGAATGATCTACATTTTAATACTTCCTATTTCCTATTTCAGTGGAATTTTATTATTTAAAAAGAAGTAATACATAGATATCTTTATCAAGTTATATCAGATGGTCAAAATTAAGGAAATTAGGCCAAGATGTTCGCCAACATATTTAGGCCCTACCTGAATTAAAATCACAAGAGGAGAGATATTAATAAAAATAATAAATCATGAGTTACTAAACCAGTTATATTTTTCTATATTTGATAGAATTTGTGATAGATTACATAAATATATATATAAAATAGGAAAATAGGTATCAGCTGGATAGAAACAACAGGATATTATTAAATCAGAAAGAGCCCACACACAGAAATGTGTTGTATGAAATTCTGTACAGTTTTTAAATTTGGATTGCAACATCAACTTGCAGTTTATTTTGGCAGCAAAAGGACAAAGAGAATAATGCTCAGTTACAACTTTCAAGAGCTGGAACTGGTCTAACAAGTTTCAAAATTCATAACTCGTTCATAAAATTAATATACCAGTACACTGAGGAATCATAAAGAGGGAAATGGTGCAATTCTGGCTGAGGGAAGGTGGAGATGCCAGCAGAAGGAAAAACAACATCATTGCCCAGAGATAAACAAGACAGTATTGAATTCACAAGGTTTCTCTGGAAACCCATAAATAACGGAAATTACTTTCCCTTATAAGTGAGTCTGTTTGCTCCAGGGCGAACTGCTCCTCTTGATAGTTTTCAGCAAATCAGCTTGCCAAGGGAGAGGAAAAGAAAAAAAAAAAACAAATTCTTTCTTGTTTCTCTTTCCCATTGACTTCTTTTTCCTAAATTTATAAATCTTCCCTTCACTTTGTTTGATGACAGTCAATATGCAATTCATTTTCTTATATATGACTAATCTTAGTTGTTCATTTAACTAAATTAAACATTATTTTGTGAGTGGTACTGGTGATTGAATCCGGGGGCATTGTACCTCTGAGCTACACCTCCACCTTCTTTGTATTTTTTTTTAATTTGAAGCAGAGTCTCTCTGGCCTTGAACCTGTGATCCTCCAGTTTCAGCCTCCCAAGGTTTATAGGTGTACATCACCTCACCTGACTAAATATCTAAATTTTAACATGTTTTGGAATAGTTAAAAAATTAATCTCTTATTTATTTCTGAAATAACTGATCCTAGATCCTTCCTTAATAAGAAAAAGCTTTAAAGGGTTTTCATTATACACCTAATAGTATTCTTAGAATATACACAATAAAGTTTCTTACATAAAACTATATTTCTCAACACGTTCATATGTGCAACTATAAAATGTATTTCCAGAAAACAGTTCTATGAATGAACAAGTTAATTTTGTTATTATATGATGGTCAGCATGATTTAACAATAAGATTTGGGATAATCATACCATTACTTCTAAAGTTTTAGTGTAAGGAAGTATCACTTTAACAGTTTTTAAAGTGCAAATTTTTTCCTAGAATTTCCCAACACAATACTGATAAGCTTCACTTATAATCCATTAGTATAACATTTTCATTACCAACAAGATGAATCATGCATATGCCACAGAAGACCATATTAAGAAACATCCTTCTTTCCTCAGAAGTTGGGGATGGAACTGAAAGTTCCAACCCTTTAATCATACCTTGGCCTTTTTAGTGATCAGACCCCATCCTGAAGCTATCTAGGGGCATCAGTCACCGATCATTAATTAATATACAAAAGACACTATTATTCTAGAGATTCCATGAGTATGAAGAATACATGAGTACATTTCCTAAAACAGAAATGAAGAACAAATACATATTTTGCAATATCATGGGTATAAATTTTGAGGTTCTGATGTATGTATACTTTGTGAAAAGATCCCCACAATGAATCTGACATTTCTCTCACCTCACATAGTTATGATTATCTTTTACTTTCTTTTCTTTTATAATGAGAATGCGTAAGACCTACCCTCTTTGTAAATTTCAAGTACAAATACAATACTAGTTACTATATTTACTGAGAATTTTTAGATAATAATGTCCTCATATTAATCAAAAGGTCAACCACTGCTAATAAAACTTTGTCCATTAAAGGAGAGTCCTGCTGGTGGATCCAATATGGCGATCAAGGGAGACACCACACTATGAGCTCTCTGAGACTTGGGTCTCAATCACTGTGAAAGCAACTTTTTGGCAGGAGAAGAAAGCAACAAAAACTTGAAGTAAACAATGAAAAGCTTGAAACGTGACAGAATCGATGGAATCAAAGCCAGAAGACAAAACAGAGGAAAGTAAAAAGCTCCAAGTATCTTCCCTGAGGAAAAGCGGCAGCGCCATCTTGGCTAGACTGCGCCGGCCGCTCCCGGCATCGCGGCTTCCACACGCCGCCGGCAGAGAAGCCAGAGACCTGCTGTGAGTTCAACTCAGATCAGCAGAGACGAAAGCGAGCAGCGGCTCCTCCACACTCAAGACACCAAACAGCGGCCACAGCGGCTGCAGAGGCGCCACCTTTTCAGGACCTTACCGGTGGCTACCAGCACTGTGGCTCCTGCACAAGACCAACGGAGATGCCAGCGACATTTTGTGAACCCAGCAGCTGCAGAATAGCAGCAGTGAAGGCGAGCAGCCACTCGCTCCATGCGTGACACAGACCCAAACTGCTGCATGGGCAGAAGCGGCAGCGGTGCCATCTTTTTTTTTTTTTTTTTGCGGTACCAGGGATTGAACCCAGGGGCGTTCTACCTCCGCGCTACACCCCCGGCCCTATTTTTTTATACTTTATTTTGAAACCGGGTCTCACGAAGTTGTGGAGGACCTCACTAAGTAGAGAAAGAGAGAAAGACAGGGAGAGAGAGAGAGAGAGAGCTGAGGCAGGCCGCGAACCTGGATCCTCCAGTCTCCACCTCCCAAAGTACTGGGATTACAAGTGTGCGCCACCACGCCCGGCTCAGCGGCGCCATCTTGATCAGACCGCGCTGGTGGCTACCGGCATTTCACCTTCTGCAGGCCACCAACAAGGAAGCCAGGGAGCTCTTCTAAAACCAGCACTGCAGAGCATCAGCGACAAAAGCGAGCAAGAGTTCAATCCACACTCGGCAGAGTCCCCAGGGCCCAGAGGCCTGACCAGAAACTGTGGCAGCGACTGAAACCCCCCCCAGAGATAAAGAGCAGTGTTCAACGAGACTGTAAGTCAATGAGCCGCCCCAGGGGGAGACCACCCAGCATGGATACGGGGACTCGCGGGGTCTGAAACTGTGTGGATTGCCCCGGCGGAGGTGAGAGTGGGGTCTGCTGTGGGACGTGGTAGACGTGTGGATGGGCAGATGGTCCCTGGCGACATTTGGGTGGGACAGACTTACAGCCCACGGGTCGCAGTGCCCTTATAGGGTCCCCGGGGATCGTCACAGTACATACAGCTGTGGTACCTGGGGAAAGTTGGACCAAACCAGCCCTCTCTGTGGAAAACGTGGAGTTCCATGTTTGCACAAAATCAGGTCAAAGCGACACTCACTGCTTCTGTAGGCAAAGAGAGACACAAGCCTGGGGCCCCCTGCTGGTGAGACCTGCCATAGGTGTAGACAGAGAGACACATAGGGACAGTCCAAGTGGAGACCATGGAGAACCACGCTTGCAGTGAGAGGGGCAATAGCGGCACTGGTTCCTTGCACAGGTAGTGAGAGGCACCAGGCAAGGTTCCCAATCACTGAAGGAGACCAAGAATTGCGCCTGCAAATGGACATTATACTGAGCAAGTAAGAATAACCATTCTTTAAAGGGCATTCACCTTTAAGGCTTACCTAGGAGCCACTATCTACTCCAGGATAAGAAACTATGAAAGGAGAGAGATTAGACATAGGATACCTACAGAGTGAGAGACAGAGAGAGGGAGAGAGAGAGCAAGCTGCCAAAAGCAACAAAGGTATAAACATAAGAAACCTGAAATCATGAAAAGGAAGAATAGCAAAGAAACAATGAGCTCCCACAATCCCACAACAATAGAACACGCCAACTCAGAAGTGCAAAGATTGCCAGAAGGACAATTCAGAACTTTAATAGAGGAAATGATACAGGGTTTCTGAAAAGAATTCAGAGAGAGCCTGAAAGGAATGAAGGATCAAATGACCAAAGAATCCGACACCCTGAACAGGAATCAAAAAGAAGCTCTGAAGAAAGTAAAGGATGAAATAATTGAAATGAAGGCATCAATACAGACCATCAAAAATAGACTAGACCACATGGAAAAGAGAATCTCACTCTTAGAAGATGACCTCTCCAAAAATGAACATGTAGTATATAAATTAGAAAAACAATTCGACAGCATGAATTGGACATTGAAGATATCTCAGCCAGTCTTAAAAGAGCAAACCTAAGAATAACAGGCATAGAAGAGGGATTAGAAGCTGAAACCAAAGGAATCAATAATCTATTCAGAGAAGTAATATTAGAAAATTATCCAAACATAGAAAGAGAGGTCAACACACAGGTACCGGAAACATATAGAACCCCCAACAGACAGGATCAGAGAAGAGGTTCACCATGCCACATAATAATCAAACTGACTAATGTAGAGGCCAAGGAGAGAATCCTAAAGGCAGCGAGAGTAAAAGACCAAGTAACATTCAGAGGCAAACCAATAAGAATCACTCCTGACCTTCCAAACCAAGTCATGAAAGCCAGGAGGGCCTTTAGTGACATAATCTACACTCTGGAAGAAAACAACTTCCAGCCAAGATTTATCTACCCAGCAAAGATATCTATCAAATTTGACAGGGAAATAGAAACCTTCCATGACAAACAGAAGCTGAAAGACTTTATGTCTTCCAAACCAGCACTAGAGAAAATGCTCAAAGAGATTAATTACAAAGAAGAAATAATAAGGAAATGCCAGAACCAGAGAAACAGTGATTTCCATCAAACAAACAACTAGGCAAAGAACAAACACTACCTCAAACAGAAATTAAATCTCAAAATATTAGGAATGAAAACCCATCTCTCAATAATCACGCTGAATATAAATGGCCTCAACTCCCCAATCAAAAGACATAAGGTGGCAAAATGGATTAAAAATCACAATCCATCTAT
>PVJS01016746.1:0-37105 GCA_004027185.1 Glis glis
TTTTTGCGGACCGGAGATTGAACGCAGGGGTGTTCTACCTCCGCGCTACGCCCCCGGCCCTATTTTTTATACTTTATTTTGAAACCGGGTCTCACGAAGTTGCGGAGGGCCTCACTAAGGAGAGAGAGAGAGGGGGAGAGAGAGAGAGAGAGAGAGAGACAGGGAGAGAGAGAGCGAGAGAGCTGAGGCTGGCCGCGAACCCGGATCCTCCGGTCTCCGCCTCCCAAAGTACTGGGATTACAAGCGTGCGCCACCACGCCCGGCTCACTGCCTCATTTTTTGCAACTCTAGTTCAGAAAATATTCACACTAATCCAATTCCTGAACAAACAAAAGGGGGGGGGGGAACATCTGTGTCAGGCCGTAGTGATTCCGTGGGCTTCTCTTCCTCAGCCACGTTCTGTCTCCTGGCTGTCTTCTCATTCTTCGTGGGACCAAGCAGACAGCACACAATACCTTTGCTCCCATGTCCCTCAGAACCTTTTTTTTTTTAAGATGGGTTTCCCTAAGTTTCCCAGGCTGGCCTCGAAATCACAGTCTACCTGCCTCCACCTCCCAAGTAGCTGGAACTGAAGGCATGCACCAACACGCCTGGCTTCCTCAGGACTCTTAATTAAATAGCCACTGACGAATGAGCCAGCACTTTATGAGCCCAGATTTATTGCTCTTGATTTATGAATTAAAATGTGCCCAGAAGGTTAGGCTTATGGGTTATTACCTATAAACAGGAGATCACAGCAAGGACAGATTTTTTTTTTTTTTTTTGCAGTACCAGGGATTGAACCCAGGGGCATTCTACCTCTGAGCTACACCCCCAGCCCGATTTTTTATTCTTTATTTTGAAACAGGGTCTCACTAAGTTGCGGAGGGCCTCACTAAGTAGCTGAGGCTGGCCACGAACCCCCATCCTCCCGTCTCAGCCTCCCAAGTACTGGGATTACAAGCGTGCGCCACCATGCCTAGCTAAAGACAGATTTTTAACTGGGTTGAACAATTCAATAAAAACAGCTACACCTCCTCCTCTGTCTGCCTCTACCTGGGCCTGCCCTGCTAGGGGCTGACTCTGAGAGATGCTTTGCACACCTGTCCCCATGGAACTGATGGGGTGGGAATAACAATAGTCTTCCCTTAATTAGTGCTTCTTATGTGTGGACCCTGTTCTAAGCACTTTTACATTTTTATTTAATGGCCACAACAACCCAATGAAGCACATACTATTTTTTTTTTGCCTCATTTTTCAGAGACGGAAACAAGACCCAG
The DNA here is from genome assembly GCA_004027185.1 of Glis glis. NCBI lineage: Eukaryota > Metazoa > Chordata > Mammalia > Rodentia > Gliridae > Glis > Glis glis. The sequence continues at coordinate 1,260 of PVJS01016746.1, forward strand.
AAAGGCTGAATAGTTTACCTAAGATCACACAGGCAAGAAGTGAGGGAGCCAAGATTTGAACCCAAGTAGTCCAGCTCCAGAACATGTGGCAGGCAGACTTTAGGATGACCACCTGCACTCTCCACTTCCTGGTATTCATGCCTTTTGAGGAATCCCCTCCCCTTGAGTGTGGAAGGTACCTGTGACCTGCTCCTAACCAACGGAATCGGACACACGGGATGGGATGCTGCTTCCATATTTAGGTTCCATATGATGGTGACCCACATCTCGCTGGCAGACTCTCCTGCCTTCTTAGACAGCACACTTTCGTGTTGGAGAAGCCCACAGGGTGGGAACCCCAAGATGCCTCCAGCCAAGAGCTGGCACAGAACTGAAGCCCTCTGGCCAAGGACCCTCAACAACCACACGCGCTTAGAAGTAGATTCTTTTCCAGTTTAGCCTTTGAATGAGCCCCTCGCCCTGGCCAACACTTTGATTATACCCTTGTGAGAGACTAAACCAAGGAGTCAGCTAAGTGTCTGTGGATTCCTGACCCACAGAAACTACCAGGTAATCAATGTATGTTGTTTTAGGCTAAGTTTGAGGCTAATTGTTATGATCAATTGATAAGTAATACAGACCTATTGAGGTCAAGTAGCTTCACCACTAACTTGCTGACCACGCACTGAGCCTCAAGTTCCTCATCAACTGAGAGATAGGTTTGTTTCATTCATTCACTGAACAACTAGTTATTGAGCAACTACAGTGCCAGTACAGTTTTAGTAATACTAGAGAACAGAACAGAGAGCCCCTGCCCTCGTGGGTTTTTATTTGAATGAAGGGAGGTAGGCAATGGGCCGACATGTAAACATTGCATTAAGTGTTATGTGGAAGCATAGATTGTAGATAAAAATGCTGGGGGCCAAAAGGGGGATCAGGGATGGCCTTGGTAAAAATGAAACATTTGAGCAAGAGACCCGAAGGTGGAGAAGGAGCAAGATTTGCAGATATTCGGGGAGTTGCATTCGCAGTAGGGGGAACAGCGTGCGCAAAGACATGGCATGGGAACGTGCTTTGCAATGACCGAGGATTGGCAGGGTCCCGTGTGGCTACAGTGGAGGGGCCCAAGGGGAGAATGAGGGGAGGCGCAGTCAGAAAGTCCTCAACGCACACAGTGTAGGGTAGTGGGTTGAGGATGACCCAAGGCGACACCTTGCAAACAATATGTATGCAAAGATTGTACGTGAGAAGGGGGGATGGGAGGGGGCCACGCGGGGGCTGGGAGTGGGTTCCATTCTTTCTCTATGCATATGAACACCTCTCCTCCCTAACATCAATTTAAGCCTGGATTAACCGATTTGCCCCAATGTATGGAGCACATATTTTAAAAAAAAGGCTCCAGTAAAGCCCAAGAGGGACTTAACTCCCAAAGCACACCTAGGCGTGGCTCACCACACTCCAGCATGATGCGCAGTGTGCAAGCCTAACTCTCGCAGCACACACAGGCGTGGCACAGCACACCCAGGGTATGGGGGTAACACCCAAGACCTAATAGGTGACATGCAGGTGTGAGGCCTGATGACCAGGAGCACCTTGGCAACCACATGGAGTCCCAGCAACCTGAGGACTATAATTGTCAGCACCTGAGACTGAAAATGTGCAGCTTCTTCTTCCAAGGACCCTTTGCACCTTGCCATGCCGACCACGAGAATGAGGCTGGATGCTGACGCGGCAGCTGTGCTGGCAGCTGGTGGGCAAGTCCTCACCTTCGGGTCTGGTTGAGCACTGGGTAAGGTCAGGCCTGAAGACCCGGACCTGAGACCCGACACAGCCAGCTGAGCTCCCTGGTAAATGGGGTAAATGGGCTGCCCAACCAACTAATCTCTGTCTGTCTGCTGTCTGTCTGTCTGTCTCTCTCTCTCTTTCTTCCTCTGCCCAAAAATACCGTAAGTTGTATAAAGTTTGCATGGAGTGTTAACGAATAAAGGCCCTGTCTCGGTCACAATTACAATAAACATTCTTGAAATGACATGAGACCGTGTTTTGGTTGTTTTCCATGATCAAAGTCCGCTCAGAACACTTAATTCAAGGTAAAACTTCCTTCACACATCTACTGTGAAGCTCAGAGCCAGTATGGGATTTCTGACTTTCTTCTCTTTGCGATGTGAATTGTCGGATTGTTTCATATGTATCCATGTGGCTTTTCTCCATTAAAAAAAAAATACCCAGAAGTCAGAAGCAGTCTATTATGGTGTGTTTTGTGCAATAAAAAAATATAAAACTCCACTCAGCAGTCCCATATTCAACAGAAAGGCCTCAGCCCCTTGTCATGAAACCCAGACAGACATACTCATTTAGCCCCATTCTTTACCTCTGAGGACAAGCAGAGCTCAACTCAAAATCCAAACTGCTTCATTTTTTGACTGGCTAGCTTGAGGAAATGCCTTACCGCATCAAGAGATTTGAGTTCCAATAACAAAAACGCCCAACCCAAATCACAGTAGCAGAATAGAAATAAAAATAAACACCATATCTATAAACCCACTGGTATGATTATAATGAAAGAAGAGCAGTAATAGACAAGCAATGTCGACATGTATTTGGAATGTGAAATCAATAAAATAGCAGTACTTGCAGTAGAGAACCTGGAAAGTAAGTGTTTAAAGAAGGGGCAGTGCTGGGCGTGGTGGCACGCACCTGTAATCCCAGTACTTGGGAAGCTGAGATGGCAGGTTTGAGTCCAGCCTCTGAAACTTAATGAGACTCTCAGCAACCTAGTGAGACTGTTTCAAGACAAAAAATTAAAAGGGCTGGGGATGTAGCTTGGAGTTAGAATGCCCCTGGGTTCAATCCCCAGTACCAAAAAAGAGGAGGGGAGAAGAGGAGGAGGAAGAGGAGAAGGGGGACTGCCTGTGAAAAGTCAGTCAATTAATACTCCATAGCCCCCAGAAAGGCTCAGGGTAGGGATGGGCTGAGCGCCTCAAGGACCCAGGGATGAAGTAGGCGCTGAAGAATTGAGCGATAATCTGGAAAAGAAGCTTTTAGTGCTTTCGGGTTCACCTCAGTTTCCACACAGACTACCTTCTTCAAATTTCACAGGTTTATTATCTTTAAAAAAAAATTGAGACATGGTGGCACACATCTGAAATCCCAGTACTTGGGAGACTGAGACAGGAGGATGGCAGGTCCAAGGCCAGCCCTCGGTAACTTAGTGAGACCCTGTTTCAAAATAAAAAATAAAAGCTGAGCGTGGTGGTGCACACCTGTAATCCCAGTACTTGGGAGGCTGAGACAGGAGGATCGCAGGTTCGAGGACTGTCTCAGCAAGTAGTGAGACTCTCATCAACCTAGCGAGACCCTGTTTGAAAATAAAAATAAAATAGGGCTGGGAGTGTAGCTCAGAGGTAGAATGAATACCCCTGGGTTCAATCCCCAGTACCTCACCAAAAAAAAAAAAAAATGGGGGGAGTGAAATCAGCAAGATGGCTGAGTAGAGTTGCTTGTGCCCCCACGAAAAGGGACACAACCAAAAGTGAACAACCATGTTCTGGATGGAGTGGCTGAGAAGCTATACTGGAGAGTAGCAGGGAAGTGGCGAGATCCCTGCGGAGCACAGAAACCCAAGATGGCACCGCAGAGAGGACGGGATACCCTGCCTCACCCACAGTCTCCCCGTCCCGATGCGCTCCGAGTCAAGATGCACTTCTTACAAGGAGAAGATTGGCTGGAGACCCCAGCAGTCCCCACTGCCGCTTGACACAGCTGCAGCCCCCACAGGCCCCAAACAGTTTGGAGAGTTGCCTGGGGTTCACACGGCCGCCTTGCCACAGAGCAGAAGCCCACGCTGTACACTTCGCTCCCACGATCTAAGTTGCTGTGTGGCTCGGCGCCATCTTGGAACCTGCTGTTAGGGTTCAGATATAGAATGTACCCTGAGAAGCTCATGTATGGCAATGTGACAGTGTTCAGAGGTGAAATGATTGACTCATGAGGGTTCTAACCTCGTCTGGATAAACCCATTGATGGACTAATGGATTTGCTAGGTGGTAAGGTAGGCAGGAAGGGTGTGGCTGGAGGAGGTGGGTCACTGGGGGTGTCGCCTTGGGGACTGTATATGTCCCTCAACCCTCCCATCAGCCTCTCTGCTTCCTGCCAACATGCCCTGAGCTCTGCAGACATGACCTGGCCTAATGTGGGCTGAAATCTCTGAAACCTCCAGAACTGTGAGCAAGTAAATCTTCCTTCTCTAGGTTGTGGTCATCAGGTATCTTGAGTCCCAGCAGTGAGAATGCTGAGTGGAACATGCCCACTGCTGGAGTTCGTCCAGCCCTGGGGCCTGGCAGACACAGTGTGTCTCCATACTTGAGATCCCTGTTATTCCACCATGCTCACATGGGTGGCCACAGCAACACACAAATCCAGCTGCTCAGAGCTTAGGCTCCAGCTTCCCCCAGTGGAGCGCCCCATCCCCAGAGAACATGCCGACTGACACAGTACCACAAACACACACACAAAAGTAGTATAAACTCACCAGTAGTATAAATGCACAAATGAGAAAGATAAAGGAATCACAATTTATCACTATGGAAAACTGCCAAGCCACACAGATTTACAATAAGAGAGGAAGAAAGGAGGAAAAAATATACACAACAGCCATAAACCAAATGGACCTAACAGACACGTGCGGGTCATTTCATCCAACAGCCGCATAATACACATTCTTCTCATGAGCAGGTGGAGCATTCCCCAGGGGAGATCATGTGTTAGGTCACAAAACAAGTCTCAACAAATCTTTAAAAATTAAGACTATATCATGTATCTTCTCTGAACATATGGACTATAATTAGAGGCAAATGACAAACGGATCTATGGAAATTATGCAAATACATGCAAACTAAACAACATGCTCCTGAATGACCAATGACTCAACAAAGAAATTAAAAGGGAAATAAAAGTTTTCTTGAAGTAAATAAAAATTAAAACACAACATATCAAAATCTATGGGATATAGTAATACTATACATACATAGTATAACAGTACTAAGAAGGAAGTTTACAGCAATAAACACCCACAGGTTCACTAGAGTAACAGAACTCACAGGACACGTATATCGTAAAGAAGATTTATCAAATCAGCTCACAGTCCAAAGCAGTGTATTCCCAAGTGGCCGACTGCACATGGAGAGCTGGAGGAACCCGCAGCTGGTTGAGCGATCCAAGAGCTGGAGTCTCAGAAGCAGAGCAACCACTAATTCAGACCCAGTCCAAGATGAAAGGCCAGGAAACTCTCCGGAGAAACGATAGTGAAGGTCCCGTTTGAAGAGCTGAAGGCCGATATCTCAGGCGAGAGCAGACACGCCTTCTTCAGGACGAAGCACCCAGGCCTTCACGTGGCTTTCTCCTCCTCTCATCCATGTCCTGCACCTAGCAGAACCATGCTGCCCACAGTCAGGACAGGACTTCCCCTTCAGTTAGCCGTGACATAAACCAATCATCTCATCAACACACCCAAAGTCACATAAGCTTAGGTGTCTCATGATCCAGTCAAGTTGACAATCCAGACTAACCATCACACCTACCAAGACTGAACCATGATGAAATAGAAAAGCTAAACAGAACAAAAATGGACAGTGAGACGGAATCAGTAATAAAAAGCCTATGACCAGATGACTCGCTACTGAATTCTACCAAACTTTTCAAGAAAATATCCTGAAACCGTCCAAAAATATTGAAAGGAAGAGAATTCTTCCAAACTCATGCTATCAGACCAGTATTAGCCCTGATACCAAAACCAAAGACACAAAGAAGAAAGAAGGGGGAAAAAGGAAGGAAGGAAGGAAGGAAGGAAGGAAGGAAGGAAGGAGGGAGGGAGGGAGGGAGGGAGGGAGGGAGGGAGGGAAGGAAGGAAGGAAGGAAGGAAAGATACAGAGCAACATCTTTAATACACACAGATGCAAAAATACTAGCAAACTAAACTCAACGGCACATCAAGAAGATTACACACCATGGCCCAGTGGGATTTACCCCAGAGCTGCAACGGGAGCAATGGAGGGTAGCAATGAGACAAAGCCTCATTTTTAGGGGTTGAGGAGTGAATGGGTGGGGGAGGAGAGCTGAGACAGGAGGTATAGCCAACTTCTTTGAGAAATACAACTTTAAGACTCAGAGAAATATGGCAATGCCAGATGAGGTTAAGAAAGTCAAGGGGGGCTCTTTCAGGTGGGTGATTGTATACTGTGATTGTATACTGTCGATGGAGTCTGTAGACAGGAAACTGAGGAGTCCAGCTCCTGGCCATAAATCCTTATGAGTGATTGATTGATTGATTTTTTCCCATAGGCAATTACACAGCCTTACCCGTCAGGCCTCAAGGGGAAGCTGCCCTCTGTGTGCCAGGCTTGGTGCCCAGCCAGAGCACTGGTCTCTGGAGGGGTGAGGTCAAGGACTCATCCGAGTACCCACATCTGCATCCCCAGCCCCGCATCATGATTCCTAGGGCATCATTCCAGGGTCTTTTCCAGGCGCCTCTGCCAAGATCTCCTTACATGCAGGGAGGGAGAAGAAGGAAGAACATTGTTATCCAGTCTGACTCAGAACTCAGTACTTCCCCGCTCCTTGCCCTCCCAATTCTCTCCCCAGTCTCCAGGTCCATAAAACTGCAGAAGCCTTTGGTTTGGGGTTCGCTCACAACAGGCTCCTGATCAGTGCCCCATTCCATGGGGGAAATGGGAGAGGCGGAGTCCTCTTGTTTATATTATCAGAGTATGTGGTGAGTGGCTTTACTGTTCCTTTCGTCTGGGTTTGTTGACTGAATCAGCTGCTTTCTGCAGTGCAGCTAAGCCCTTCACAGAAACACTACTGATGAGAGCCAGGACCCAGAGCCCGGCGCTGGCCTTTGACAGGAGGAGGGGTATTTCTGAGGTTGTCACCAGAGAGCAGAGAAGAACATGAGCCAGGGACAGGCATGCTATCCTATTAGGGGTTGAAAATTAAGAAAATCTTATGTCCTCTGTTTTCTCGGTGACACATAGGTCACTGGCTAAGGGAGAGAAGAGAGGCTTGGGGGTGACATGAGTAGGTACGTGAGAGAGCTCACCAGACAAGGGAGAGCTGACGGGCGGTGCGCGGAGGCTACCTGGAAACCAGTCACAGAAACCCGCAAGGTGCCCAGCACAGAGAGCGGCTGAGAACAGGGGCCACACAGTGTCTAGTTCCCCCATTCCGGCACTGTCTGCATTTCTGCCATGGGCAAAGGGGTCGGGTCTGGGGCAGTAAGGTGTGAGGAGTCACTAGGAGCTGTATGAGGGCAGGTGCAGAACTAGTGGAAGATAAGAGTTGTTTCAGTAAGTGTATTTACACAGATTCATTTCAACACCATCCCCAGTCTCTGGTTGTGAGGGTGCTCCTCTTGCCCTGGTACAGGGAGGGCACCTGTCTCAAGGGAAAATTTTTTTTTTTTTGCGGTACCGGGGATTGAACACAGGGGCGTTCTACCTCCGCGCTACGCCCCCGGCCCTATTTTTTATACTTTATTTTGAAACCGGGTCTCACAAAGTTGCGGAGGGCCTCACTAAGGAGAGAGAGAGAGAGAGAGACAGGGAGAGAGAGAGAGAGAGAGAGAGCTGAGGCTGGCCGCGAACCCGGATCCTCCGGTCTCTGCCTCCCAAAGTACTGGGATTACAAGCGTGCGCCACCACGCCCGGCTCAAGGGAAATTTTATGGCCTGCTTTAGGTAGAAAAGGATATGACAGATAACTCTTTCTGCAAGTGCCTTAGCTCAAAATAATCAATATTATTGGTTATATAATAAGAAGATTGTTGGTATATTTGGGAATGGCCTGTGCTTTAACTCCTTTAGCATAGTGTTAGAGGTTCATCTATATTGTAGTACTCTATTCATGTGTGTGTGTGTATGTGTGTGTGATACTGGGAATTGAAGCCAGGGGCATTCTACCTCTGAGCTACTCCCCCCCCCAAGTTCTATTTTAATTTTTTTATTTTGAAACAGGATCTCACTACGTTATTGAGGCTGGCCTCAAACCTGCGATCCTCCTGTCTTAGCCTCCCACGTACTGGAGATTACAGGCATGCGCCACCACACCCAGCTTTCTCTGAATATTTCTGATCCATGATTGGTTGAATCCACAGCTGTGTGGGCATGGAAGGCAGACTCTGTGTGTGTGTGTGTGTGTGTGTGTGTCTGTGTGTGTGTGTGTATTCTATATTTTATTTATCCCTTCATTCATTGATGGACATTGGGGCTGCTGTGGTGGGCTAGGTATCATAAGTGTGTTCATTTGCAACATATCATGCAAATTTAATTTCCAAGAACAAACAGGCCTTAGAGTATTAGTCGTTGGATAAATTGCAAATCTCCAAAAAGCATTATTTATTTTCTTAACTATTAGTAATCCTAAGGAGATTTGTAATAAAAGACAACACGGGAAATGCCATTTATTTATTTAGTTAGTTAGTTTGTGGTGCTAGGGATTGAACCCAGGGGCATTCTACCTCCGAGCTACACCCTCGCCCTTATTTTTTATTTGGAAACAGGGTCTTACTGAGGGTCTAAGTTGCTGAGATTGGCCTTGAACCTCCAATCCTCCTATCCCAGCCTTCCAACTACTAGGAATACGGGGTATGCGCTACCACACCCAGCCAGAAAATGGCATTTATGGTGTAAGTGGAAAAGCCCTTGCTCCCCACCCCCCGGCTGGCAGTGATTCCTATAAAAAGCCTCTAAGTTTCTCTTTGAAGCTCACTCTTCCACACAGCAACTGAATGCCACAATGCTTCTTTCTCTGGGTGCTGGGAATGCATCCAAGGCCTGGTGCAGGCGAGGCAAGGCAAGTGCGCTGTTACCACCGAGCTCCTTCCTGATTGAGGTCTGTTAGAGCTATAACTTCCGCCTCACCATGAACCCGGCAGATGCTCAGGACACGTTAACTGAGTTAGTGCTGGGCCTTTGTCTGAAGTGCCTCTGTTCTCTCCAGCATCCTCTCCCCAGAGCGGACTTGCTTCTGCTTTCCTGCTCCTGCTCTCTGCCTGCTGGGTGCCCTGGGTCTCCTCCACCTCAGGCTTAGCTGGTGGTCCTCTGGGATCCCCCATCATCCATGCGGTCTCCAACTGAGTGCTTCCCTTTCCCATCTCCTTAGCACTCTGACATCCATTTTCCACTTCCCAGAAGCCCTACAGCCCATGAATTACCCTGGAGATCTTGCTCTTTCTTCTGGAAAATAGATGCCAGTGTGTCAGAATAAAGGAGAGATAGAAGCTTTCACTTCAAAGCGAATCACTTTATGCATGTGTACTAGTTTGTTTTTCATTACTATAGCAAAATACCTGAAGCAGGCTACTTTACAAAGAAAGGAGGTTTGTTTAGCTCACAGTTTTGGAGGCTGAAAGTCCCAGACCAGGCGGCCCTGTTAGTTTAGTCTCTGGTGAGGGCCTAATCATTACGGCAGGAGCATGTGTGTGAGCAAGAGACGGCATGGTCAGGCAGCCGACTGGAGAGACGCTCAGGGGCCACACGCAAGCTTTTATAACAACTCGCCCCAAGAGAGCTAACCCAGGGTCCACAAGAACAATTTTAATCCCTTCCAAGGCAGCACCCTCAGTGACCTAATGAACTCCCGCTAGCCCCCACCTGTGTCCTGAAATATTCTAAACTTCACAAAACTTGTGATAGAAACGTCAATATATTTGCAATATATTTAAATATATATATTATATTGGAAAAGAAGAAGATTGCTGAGTGTGTTCAAAATGGAATAGTGAATTGATATTTTGTAACTAGGTAAAGGAACTGCTAATGTGACAACTGATGAGGAGACCTATCCAGGTAGAAAATTCTAAATACCCTACCACCACTAAAAAAGAAACTTTGACAGTTTAAAAGATATAATGTAATCACCTCTAAAAGTGTATATTTCATATCAGAAGATTGCATGAAATGAATAGAGACAGTAAGAGGTACAATCATCTCAGTTAGTCTTTAAATCAGCCAGGCATGGTGGTGCACGCCTGTAATCCGAGTACTAGGGAGGCTGAGACAGGAGGATCGCAGGTTGGAGAACAGCCTCAGCAATGTAGTGAGACTCTCACCCTGTTTAAAAACAAAAAATAAGAAGGCTGGGAGTGTAGTGCAGAGGTAGAATGCCCTGGGTTCAATCCCCAGTACCAAAAAAAAAAAGTCTTTAAATCAATAGTTCTCAAAGAGTGTTCGCTGGACTCGCAAACTCGGCCACCTGGAAACTTACTAGAAACAGACTCTCTAGCCACACCCCAGACCTACTGGCTGGCAACTCTGGGAATGAGGTCTATCTTTTAATCTCTGTTATAGCCGGTCCTTAGGTGAGGCAGATGCGCACTAAAGTTGGAGAACCACTGCCTTAAAGGATGGGTACATCATTGAATACAAAATGTACTGACATTCTGACTGTATTTATCAGAGTTCTTGTGACTCTACTTTTGCAGAAGTGGAAAACTAAATGAGTGTGGTGGGCATAAGCGGGTATGAAACCCTACCATCAGCACAAATAGTTCTTTATGACAACTGGAACAAATTCCAACTGTCCTTGCAGGTTCATCGTACAACAGTCTTACAAACAAATCAGTCATTTTCTTTTTTTTTTTTTTTTTCTTGGCACTAGGGATTGAACCCAGGGGCATTCTACCTCTATGCTATACCCCGAGCCCTAATTTTTATTCTTTATTTTGAAACATGGTCTCACTAAATTGCAGAGGGCCTCACTAAGTAGCTGAGGCTGGCTGCGAACCTGAGATCCTCCTTTCTCAACCTCCCAAGTATTGGGATTACAAGCATGAGCCACCACACCCGGAAAATCGTTCATTTTCTACATGTCTGAGTCCTACCACATTCTGGACAGGATTTTTCAAAAAATTAGCCAGGCATGTAGCTTTTCTGGGGGGTACAGAGACAGCACCAGAGTAGAGAGGGGACAACACAGGAAGAGAAGCCTTCCATTAAGTCAGCTGTCAAGGGGTGAGAAAATTATAAATCTATGGAAAATCTCCAGAAGGTGGTTTAAAGCACATGACTAAGAAATATCCTGGCCAAGTTGTGGAAGCTCGGGAGTTTATGTCTCCACGGCTTCCAGTCATTGCTTCCAGGCCAGACCCAAGGGAACATTAGCTCCCAAGAACTTCTGGCTTGCATCCAACAAAGTGCAGATGCTTGGTAGGAAAAGCTGTAGGCTGATGTACACAGACATCTAAAGGATACCCAGAGGGCTGTGGGGAGATCACCCATAGCATCAGTACTTGAAAAGTCACACGACAGTATCTGGTCCAGGTCTCGGATGCGCAAATGTGGACTCTGACCCTGCTCAGCATGATGTTTTATTTTGATTCATTCCTGAAATAGCAAAGAAGCTTTGCAAGTGATTAAAATGGGATAAGAAACAAGTGGATACACACGGCCCTTCACTTCCTCTATGACTCATGCTCATAATTCCACAATCTCAGTAGTTGCACTAAATCAGATGCACTATTGTGGGTTCATACAGTTTATGACCTCAAACCCGGAAACAGCTTGTTCTGCTAAAGAAAACATCAGTTATGATACTCAAGAACCCTTCAAAAGTGCCTTTTGAACTAAAGGGGAAAAAACCCTTTTGATGCATATTGTGTAAACAGGTTATCTTCAAATCAAAAGTCACAAATCAGCCATTCAGCTTTACTGTTTCCTAAATGTTGCTTTTGTGTATTGCTTATGCACACTTTCTGCACCCCATAAAACATATATAAAAGAGTGATTTAGTATAATTTCTACAGATCAGTTACTCTGTGGGAGCTATGGAATCTGGCCAGAGGCCACCCAGACCTAGAACTGAAGAAACAGCACAAAACTAATGGCGAGAAACTGTGGACACAAAAGAACAATGCCCCAGCTGTCACCCTGCCTCCCAGCCAAGGACTTTACCAAATACGCCGTGTGTTAAAACTTACCAATCAGCAGCCGACAGCTACTCTCATACCCCTACCCCACTCCTAACCTTATAACTAACCTTATAATCAGCGACTGACACAACCACTCGCACACCCCAACCTCATTTCCAACTCTATAAAAAGCCTCCAGCCTGAGAGGGAGTGGGCTTCTACTCCGGCAGTTCTCTCCCCAGTTGCTCCCTCCCAGGCTTTTACCCCAAGTAAAGCCTGTTCTTTGCTGTCGAGCTGTGTTCCTTTGTCTCTATGTTTTCTAACAGACTCTCCTGTATGTTTCATTCTCAGTGCGTATTTATCTGCTTGTTAATATTAGTGTTTCATAGTCGACTTCATGAGGAAGGTAATGCTACAAATTCATATGTTGAATCCCTTTTTTTAATTGGCATAATTATACATCAGAGTGAGGTTTTTAGTGATAAGTACATACATGCACACAGCATTTGTTGTGTGTTTCCCTCTCTGCTCACCCCCACCGCATAGTCTTACGTCGATACAAGTGATTTCATGTATGCACAGAGGATTATTTAAATAGTTACCCTCATCAGCTCTCCCCTTTCTCCTCCCCTCTCTCCACCTCTGTCTCCGGATCCCTCTCCCCATTCCACTAGTGTCCGCCCTCATTTATCTGAGGTCTTCTTTGTTTCTCAGCTTCTCCCCAGATTCCAAATATGAATGAAGACATATGGCACTTCACTTCTGTGACTGGCTAATCTTACTAAGCATAACATTCTTGAATTCCATCCATTGTCCTGCAAATGACATAACTGTGTTTTTTTTTAATGGCTGAGTAGCATTCCATTGTGTGTATAATTTCATAATCCATTCATCTGTTGATGGGCACCTGGGCTGGTTCCATAGCTTGGCTATGGTGAATTGAGCAGCTGCAACCGTGGAAATGAGCAACATGCATTGAGCAACCATGGAAATGCATGGATCCCTTTAGTAATCTGATTCCAATTCCTTTGGGAAGATCCCCAAAAGTGGTACGGCTGAGTCATATGGTGGCTCCATTCCCAGTCTTTTAAGGAACCTTCACAGTGATCTCATAGCAGCTGTACTAATTTACATACCTCGGAACATTTCTGCATTGTCAACACATGAGCTTTTCGGGGGGGGGGGGACATTCCATATCCAAACTATAACAGCATGCCAGGAAGAAAGGCCTCCCCAGGAACTGAATGAGCCAAAACCCTGATCTTGGCCTCACCAACTGAGAAATTGTATTGTTTAAACCAGATAGTCTGGTATTTTGTCATGGTGCCCTGATCAGACTAATATAGATACTATATTTACCTTGTTCATGATTTTATCTTCTGGGTCTAGCATATTATAGTCTCTGAAATATATATTTGGTGAGTAAGATGTACCCCAGTTTGAGAGGATTGATTTTGGGGTTAAATGGTTGCTACATTGTTTTACATTACCTGGATTTTTTTTTCTTTGAAAAAGTTTATGAGGAAATTTCATTTGGAAAAAAATTAAGACCATTCCTAGCATCCCAAGCAGCATACTAGATGACTGGTGCAATCCACAGTAGCTGTGAAAAAAATAGTCATACCATTCACCCAAGTACAGGTTTCAGCTTAAAATTTTTCTAAACTGGCAGTGGGATATCTCCCTTGATCTGCCCTGTGGTACAGAACCCAGGAGTCTTCCATTAATTTCTATACTGGGGTTTTCCATGAACATGGTAAACAGAATAGAGAGGAGACTGCAAGTCAGAGCATTCTGAAAGGGTGGACTTTGGGGAGCAGAGAAGTGGCCTGCACCCCAGAACCCCCAGGGACCTCAGACCAGTGACCACCAGCATGGAGTGGGAACAAAGATTCAGATTTCTATTTTTTATTTTTGAAATACTTTTTTAAATGTCTTTTAAATGCCTATCAAATGCATCCATTTCAAATGTCTTTTGTATATGATTTATGGCATACATAAAATAGTGAGAATGAATGATCAATGTTTATTTTCTTTTCCCTGTTGGAGTTCCATAATACAAACCATCTAAAACCAACTGCTCTCAGCTTGGAGATGGTAGGAAGGTGGAAGCAAGATGAGGGTCCAGAAGTGAATGGGTGAGCTGGGCACACCTGTAATCTCAGTACCTGGGAGGCTGAGACAGGAGGATCACAGTTTTGCAGCCAGCCTCAACAACTTAGGGAGGCCTTCCGCAACTTAGTGAAACCTTGTTTCCAAATTAAAAAAATAAAATAAAATAAAATAGGGCTGGGGCTATAACTCAGAGGTAGAACACCCCTGGCTCAATCCCAGTGCCACACACAAAAAAAAGTGAATGGGCTAATAAGGTCTGTTCTCAAAATGATAATGCCATGAAGCTGCCCACTCTCTCACCTCTGCCTCCCTCGCTCCTTCCTGAGGCAGTCAGGCATTCACCCTGACTGCAAAGTAAGTACAGATTATTCTTAAAAATTGAACTGGCAGGGCATGGTGGTGCCTGTAATCCCAATACTTGGGAGGCAGAGACAGGTTTGAGGTCAGCCTCAGCCACATAGCGAGACTCTCAGCAACCTAGCAAGACCATTTCAAAACAAAAAATAAAGAGGGCTGGGAGTGTAGCTTGGAGGTAGAATGCCTCTGGGTTCAATCCCCAGTACAAAAACAAAAAGAAAAAAATTTTTTAACTGCCTCGGGGTTATTATTGAGATGCTTAGTACAGCAGAGTGAAGGTTTCACCATTGTGGTAATTATAGTCCCCAGCCTTGCAGTGACCAGCTCTCTGCTTACCCACCCTACAAGGACACTTCCAGAGACAAATTCTGCCCCCAAAACAGATGCTTCCAGTTTCCCAGGAAGGATGGGTTTGTACTAGCTACCTAGTAAATTAATTAATAACAACAACACTCTGTTTTCTCCTTTTAAATATAAATGGATACCCAAATATTACCAAGAATGAGGAAAAACTAGCAGCATCAAAGAGACAAAGGTAAACGAACAGAACAAATTGACTCTTTAAAGAAAAAATAGGGCTGGGGGTGTAGCTCGAAGGTAGAATGCCCCTGGGTTCAAACTCCAGTACTATAAAAAAAAAAAACTAGAGAGAACAGATTAAGAGACATCAAGGGTCAATGCAGAAAGTGCAATTTTCTGCCAAACTAAAGCAACAATTGAGTCTTCCATGAATCTTCCGTCTCCTTACTCCAACAGGGCAAGCAAGAAGTGACAAGGGGAACCGCTCCTGGTGTCCCCTTTCCCCCCACAGAGTGGCTCAGGGAAGGTCAACATGCAGGCTGGGAGTGTCACGGGAAAACATGATAATTCCGTGGAGAGTGCTAAGGAGTTCCCTGGTTTGGGAAAGGAAAACGTTGGGATCCTTGGCTTCCGTGGTGAAAAGAATTTCAGCACGCACCAGTCAGAGACAAAAACAGAGGTTTAATTCAAGAAAAGTGGAGACACATGTTCAAGGGAAACGCGGGCCACCTCGAGAGTGTGAGAGCAGCCCCGGGATCTTTACAATCCTGTCCTTATAAGGCACCAAGAGATGGGGTGGCTAGGGGCACATGGCAGCATGGGATGGCGGTCTCCTTCCTTTGAATTTTCAGGCTGACAAAAGGTAAAATTCCTTCAGGATAAGAATCCCAGGGAGCTGAGGTATGAAGCCGGAGGGGCGGGGGCAAATATGTGACTTCCTCTGGGATCTTCCTCCCAGGAAATCGAGGGGAAAGGGGCTCTCACAAAAGGTGAAACTTTTTCTTTGGGATTTAATCGTCTCCGGAATTTCAGGTATGAAGCTAGGCCATTATGTTTAAAAGTGTGGCTCATTCAAGGCTTTTGTCTAAGAGCAAACAAGCTCTGTAAAGTGAAACTAAGGATTATGAAGCTTTTAGATTTTAAAACTATATTTTCGCCGGGCATGGTGGCGCACACTTGTAACCCCAATACTTGGGAGGCGGAGACCGGAGGATCCGGGTTCGCAGCCAGCCTCAGCTACTTAGTGAGGCCCTCCGCAACTTCATGAGACCTGGTTTCAAAATAAAGTATAAAAAAAATAGGGCTGGGGGTGTAGCTTGGAGGTAAAACGTCCCTGGGTTCAATCCCCGGTACCACAAAAAATAAATAAATAAGTAAGTAAATAAATAAATAAATAAATAAATAAATAAAACTATATTTTCCTTTCCTTCCCACTTTGTCTTCTTCCTGCCTAATATTCTATTTCTTTTATCCTACCTCAGGAGGATTCTCATTGCCAGGAACACAGAAGAAAAGGCCCCTGCCTCTTCACCAACTAGCAGAAAGGAGAGAGGGGGCTAGGAGTGGAAAGAAGGGATGAAGTAAAAGGGCTTCCGCAAGGTTCCCAGTCACCAGGCCTCTGAATGAAGGTCCCTGGGCTAGGAATAAGGATATGTTTATGAGCACAGCTGGCCTGGGGAAGTCTTAAGTCCTTAACTGCTAATCTCTCTAGAAAACTGCAAAGTACTGAGCTAGCTGACTCTAGTGTAGGCAGGGCAGTTCCCCCCACGAGGCCTGGCAGACTAACCTTTGTAACTTCCTTTACTGAAAGATGTTGACACACAGGCCTTGAGCCTAGGGTCAGACACGTCAGAAAGGGAGCAGAATAGTTGGGGAGAAAAGTCCCCCTCCTCTTTCCAGTATGTTGGTGGATGTAAAATCTGGATAGGAAGAGAGACACCTAGGCTGAAGACAGGTCTGGGAACCATCAGCATAAAAGACAGCCAGTGAACTCACAGAAGGGGAGGAGGCCACGAGGGGCAGTTACTTAAGAGGAGGTGCGATAAAGAAGCAAGACACACAGATCCTCAAGTTGAAAGCCTTGCAATGGGCTTGTGCTGGAGACTGACAAGAAGGGCTAGAGAAACAGACAGAAGCCCAAGTGAGCATAGAATGGGGAGACCCCAGGAAAAAGAGAACAGAGAGTAATGAATACCAAATGCTGTGACGACATCAAGGTTATCAACAGTTTAATGGAGCCGGGAGCAGTGCTGCACACCTGTAATCCCTGTACTTGGGAGGCTGAGACAGGAAGTTCACAGGTTGGAGGCCAGCCTCAGCAACTTAGCGAGACCCTGTTTCAAAATAAAAAATAAGTCAGGCATGGTGGTGCACGCTTGTATCCCCAGTACTTGGGAGGCTAAGACAGGAGGATCGCAGGTTTGTGATCAGCCTCAGCAACATGAGGCTCTCCGCAACTCAGAGAGACCCTGTTTCAAAACAAACAATAAAATAGGGCTGGGGGTGTAGCTCAGAGGTAGAACGCCCCTGGGTTCAATCCCCAGTGCCACAAAAAATAAATAAAAAATAAAAAATGATGGAAAGAAGGAAGGAAGGAAGGAAGGAAGGAAGGAAGGAAGGAAGGAAGGAAGGAAGGGAGAGAGAGAAAGAGTCTAATGGGTTTAAACACTGGAAATTAGCTAGTATCTTGGTGAGAACGTGGTGAGCAAGTGGTTTGGGACAGAAGACCAGACTTGTTGAGCTAAGGAATAAATAAGTGAGAAAACCAAAGATAAGGATAGGGATAAATATAGCTAAATTTGGCTGTGGATGACAGCAGAAAGGACAGCTTCTGGAGGGAATAGAGGAGATGCGCCTTGCCGAGTTGGGAGAGACTTGAGGATGTTGGACTGTTGAGGAGAAGGAGCCACTGGGGAAAGACGAAGCCATGGGAGACAGAGGAACACTCACTGGAAACCCGTCCCTCGGGAGGAAGGCGTCTTCCCACCAAGAGACAGAAGCCAGAGTGGACGCTGGCGTCGGTGAGGGTTAGGTCTTGGTGGTGGGAAGGTGGGACCTGACCTATTAATTGCTAATAGTTTTGGAGGGAGTAGAAGTTGGGTGGGGAGACATCTGCTGAAAATGAAAAGAGAAGTGGTGGGCAGAGAGCTGAAGGGGGGACAGGAAGTTTTCAATTTCAGCCCAGTTGAGGATAGAGACTAAAGCTTTGCCTTTTAGAACTGTGTGATCCTTCAGGTTTTCTCTAGCAGAACTGGATCCCCACCCCACTTCAGCCCTTCTGAAGAAAGAGAGAGAGAGAGAGAGAGAGAAGAAAGAAGGAAAGAAAGAAAGAGAAAGAAAGAAAGAAGGAAGGAAGGAAGGAAGGAAGGAAGGAAGGAAGGAAGGAAGGATTTTTTTTTTTTTTTTTTTTTTTTGCGGTACTGGGGATTGAACCCAGGAGCATTCTACCTCCAGGCTACACCCCCAGCCCTATTTTTTATTCTTTTTTTTTTTTTGTAGCACTGGGAATTGAACCCAGGGGCATTCTACCTCTGAGCCACACTCCCAGTTCTATTTTATTTTTCATTTTGAAACAGGGTCTCACTAAGTTGCAGAGGGCTTCACTAAGTAACTGAAGCTGGCCACGAACCTGCGATCCTCCTGTCTCAGCCTCCCAAGTACTGGGATTACAAGCGTGCGCCACCAGCCCTGCTTTTATTCTTTATTTTGAAACAGGGTCTAAGTTGCGGAGGGCCTCACCAAGTAACTGAGGCTGGCCACAAACCTGGTTCCTCCTGTCTCAGCCTCCCAAGTACTGGGATTACAAGCATGCACCACCACGCCCGGCTTAAATAAAAATTTTAAAAAATAACCACAATGGGGGATGTGGGGGAGGTAGCCAGTGTTTATTGAGAGTCAGATACTGCACTCAGCTCTTTACATGCATTAATTAACCTAAGCCTCATCATACCACTATGGCACACAAACTCTTATGGTCTCCATTAGGAAACAAGATTAAATAACTTGCCCAGCAGGCATGGTGGCACATGTCTGTAATCCCAGTACCTGGGAGGCTAAGACAGGAGGACTGCAGGTTCAAGGACAGCCTCAGCAACTTAGCAAGACTCTCAGCAACTTAGTGAGACCCTGTTTCAAAACAAAAAAATTTTAAAAAGGGCTGGAGGTATGGATTGGAGATAGAATACCTCTGGGTTCCATCAACAACAACAACAATAATAACAACTTGCCCAAGGGTTCTAGAATGATAGAGCTGGCATACCAACCTGGGTCATGTCAACTTCAGAACTCATACTCTTTTTTTTTTATGTGTGTGTAGTACTAGGGATTGAACCCAGGGACATTCTCCCTCCAAGCTACACCCCCAGTCCTATTTTTATTTTTATTTTGAAACAGGGTCTCACTAGGTTGATGAAAGTCTCACTACTTGCTGAGGCTCTCCTTGAACCTATGATCCTCCTGTCTCAGCCTCCCGAGTACTGGGATTACAGGCGTGCACCCCCACACCCAGCCTGAACTCATATTCTTACGCAGTGTCGCCTCAGAGATACTTGGTTATCAGTTGGGAGGGGCGTAGCTGTCCTCTGTGGTATCACTTGAAAACAGCCTCTTCCTTTCCCAGTGTACAGTGAGAATAGTCTCGATCTTTCCTCAAATTCGCTGAACACGCACCTTCAAATATGCCGTTCCTTTTGCTTGGAACACTGTATGCTCTTCCTGTCTCCTATTTATACTCTCGGTCTCCACTTTAAATACCTCTTACTCCAGGTCACGTACTACAGTGCATACCCCTGCCACCAGACTAGTTGGCTGTCCTACTGTCCACTTCATTGTTATTCTTCCTGTATTGCGTGAGGGAAGGAACAGAATAATCTAGCACCAAGGAGAAAGGCGATTTTGGAGAGTCTGGAGTAGAACGCTCAGACTCCTCCCCGAGCATCCTGGAGCTCATGTTTGCATTTCCTAAAAGTCCATGATGCTGGGCTGCTGCTCAGTGAGTCACTCTGCACTTTTCTCTACCAATCTCTCTGCCCAGAAAGTGAACATGTTCTTCTGGAAGGCTCTAGAGCAATAGTTTCTAAACTGGTTGCATCTACCCTGGGATTTGTGTTGGAGTAAAAGGTCCACTGGAATGTAATGAAATCTGATTTGCATTGCTACATTAAAAATACATTAAACTTTATAATGTTTAACATATGCCTTAGCATCAGCACATTCACTTAGTTCAAATGTCAGAGGATGACATGTCACATTCAGTGACATGCGACACACTCAAGAGCGAGGGAAGCCCACAGGGTAGGAACGTGCAGCCCGGCTTCCACATGTTCCCTTTGGGAGTTCGTGGCTATGTCTACCCATTTATTTGGTTCAATGAAGTGTTTTCCCAAGGTATATTAAATATTTTTAACTAGGCTTATACTCACAAAATGCATATGACAAGATTTCTGTAAATAAATTGGAAATCAAAGATAATCCTTTCAATGCGTAACTAAATAAGATAATGGCAGAAATGACCCTTCTGTTGAGGACATGAACACACTGTAATGTAAAAACAATGAATCTAGCCGGGTGTGGTGGTGTGGGCCTGTATCCCAGTACTTAGGAGGCTGAGACAGGAGGATCATAGGTTCTCGGCCAGCCTCAGCAACTTAGCAAGCCCTCTGCAACTTAGTAAGACCCTGTTTCCAAATAAAAAATAAAATAGGGCTGGGGGTATAGCTCAGGGATAGAATGCCCCTGGGTTCAATCCCCAGCACGACCAAAAAATAAATAAAAAAACGATGAATCTGGCCAGACCCTTCAAAGTCTGTATGGTGGCTCACTCCAGTTACTCTGGAGGCTGAGGCAAAAGGATCGTAAGTTTGAGGCCAGCTTCAGCAACTTAAAATAAAAAACAAAAAGGAGCTGGATGTTTTGGCACATGCCTGTAATCCCAGTACTTGGGAGGCTGAGACAGGAGGATGGCGGGTTTGAGGCCTCAGCCACTTGACAAGGCCCTCCGCAACTTAGTGAGACCCTGTTTCAAAATAAAAAATAAATAAGGCTGGGGGTGTAGCTCAGAGGTAGAATGCTCCTGGGTTCAATCCCCTGTACCATGATGGATGGGGGATGGATGGATGGATGGATGGATGGATGGGAGAAGGAAGGAAGGAAGGAAGGAAGGAAGGGAGGGAGGGAGGGAGGAAGGAAGGAAGGAAGGAAGGAAACGGGTAGGGGTGCAGTTCAGTAGTAGAGCTCCCCAGGTTCAATCCCAGGCACCTCAAAAAACAAACAAAAAGCACCACAAGGACGATTTGTGAAATATATTCACATTCACTGTCATTAACCATTCACCTGCCCCTCATTTACACTGAGCCTTGACAGTATTAGCTAATCACAGTATGAAGCCATCACAGCCAGAAGACATTTTTCAAAAAAGCAAATCTCTACAATTTTTCAAGAATGTCTTAAGCCATGGGATACTAATTTGTTTGTTTCTTTATGAAATTTCACAAGTGATGGCAATATTTAGAAGTCACTTTGGGGTTCTTAGTCAATAGCAAAAGACAAAAACAAACCACGTGCCACTTGTTCTTGGCCACAACATGATGATACACTGATACATATTCCTTAGTCAGCAATACTACTGGAAGGCTGAGACCGGAGGATCCAGGTTCGCGGCCAGCCTCAGCTACTTAGTGAGGCCCTCCGCAACTTAGTGAAACCGTTTCAAAATAAAGAATAAAAAATACGGCTGGGGGTGTAGCCCAGAGGTAGAATGCCCCTGGGTTCAATCCCCGGTACTGCCAAAAAAAAAAAAAAAAAGATCTTTCTTACAATATGTCAACTAATGCTTGTAGTAGTTGGGTAGGGTTGAAAGGTCACCATTTCAAACCACAATGGTGGGCTGGTTCAGATGTTAATTCTAAATGAACAAGTTTGATGAAGAGCAGGGTATTTGTAGATCACAGAGTATCTTCCCACAGATTAGTTGGAAGGAGAAAATAGTAACTATACAGTAAAGACTGGATAACACCCTGACATGTGATCAAAATGGACATCATCAATAAGGAGCTGGTAGCCGGGCATGGTGGCACACGCCTGTAATCCCAGTACTTGGGAGGCTGAGACAGGAGGATCACAGGTTCAAAGCCAGCCTCAGCAATTTAGCAAGACCTTGTTTCCAAATAAAAAATAAAATAGGGCTGGGGGTGTAGAGGTAGAATACCTCTGGGTTCGATCCCTAGCACCACAAAAGAAAAAATAAAATAAAATAAGGGACCGACAAATAGGATATCTGAGCACATCCCACAATTTATATAGTATTCCAGCCAGGAATGCATAATCTGAATCTAATTTTGAGGAGCCATCACACAAGCCCAAATTGAGAAGTAGTCTATAAAATAGGTTCTTTTGGGGGGTACTGGGAATTGAACCCAGAGGCATTCTACCTCCAAGCTACATCCCCTAGCCCGATTTTCTTTCTTATTTAGAAAGGGTCTCACTAGGTTGCTGAGAGCCTCGCTAAGTTTCTGAGGCTGGCTTTGAACCTGCAATCCTCCTGTCTCAGCCTCCCAAGTACTAGAATTACAAGCATGGGCCACCATGCCGGGCTTATAAAATAGTTTTTAAAATCAACAACACAAATCCAGTAACATGAAAGACCAGGGAACTGCCCCAGATTAAAGAAAGCTAAAGAAGTTCAGGAAAATACATGAATAATACATATGAGTATGTAGGTATATTTAAAGAGAGTATGAATGTAGCAAAATATTAACAATTTGGTGAATCTGGGCAAAGGGCATACAAGAGTTCTTTTACTACTTGCACAACTCTTCTGTAAACTTTACTTCAAAAGTAAAAAGTTAAAAAGAACATGCTTTATAGAAAAACCGCTAGTATAATCTCTGATAGGTTGTAACTGGAATAAAGAGGGGAAGGGGGTTCTGGATTAAGGTTACAGAGCTGACGCCACACACCATCCAGAGACAAACCATTAGAGCAAATAAAATGAAACCAAAGTACACAAAATGCTTGGCACAGGGTATCACACCTGCAGTACATTTTATTGACACACAATTCAATTAAATTAGAATTCAAGAGGTTGTATTAAGAAAAAGAACCATGAAAATTTTTGTGCCTTGCAAATACTGTCAATTTGATTTTTTTTTTGTACTGGCAATTAAACCAGGGACATTCTACCTCTGATCTACACACCCCAGCCCTATTTTTTTTTAAACAGGGTCTGTTAGGTTGCTGAGGATAGTCTTGAACCTGCAATCCTTCTGTCTCAGCCTCCCAAATACTGGATTAAAGGCATGCGCCACCATGCCTGGCTTTGAAGGTGATATTTGTGGTTTTTTTGAAAAAGATTATTTACTGACCTTTTCTTAACAAGTGGCTAACATAAGTATGTTTATGTAGCAGATACTGAAAATCAAAACAAACCCTTAAATCACATAAAAGTGCTTTTATAGTAAGAAAGTAAAAGGCAAAAAAACTCTTGCATTTTCTAATATATTTGGAAATATTTCCACTCATGTAATTTTTGTTGTCAAATAATGCTGTGCCCATCTATATAAACCCTGCCCACTAAAGGAAGTAGAGAAAATTTGCCAATATGTTTAACAATTCTTCAAATTAAGTGTTCCAGTCTTTTATAGTTCATTGTTGTTTTGGGTTTTTTGTATTTGTTTGTTTGTGGTACTGGGGATTGAACCCAGGGCATTCTACCTTCGAGCTACACCCCCAGCCCTATTTTTTATTCTTTATTTTGAAACAAGGTCTCACTAGGTTGCAGAGGGCCTAAGTATCTGAAGCTGGTTTCGTACCTGCGATCCTCCAGTCTCAGCCTCCCAAGTACTGGGATTACAAGTGGTTCCACCACACCCGGCAAGTTCATTGTTCTAAAAATAAAAATGCAACTAGTTTGCAAGAACTTTCCGACAATACAAAACGGAAATTTTAATGAAAACCTTACATGAAAGAGTCACTGGAAAGGCTCTTAAAATGAGTTTTGATTACAACACGCAATTTTCTTCTTCCCTTGAGACTCACACATCTTCTTAGGATGTTTTTCTAGCTATGATGTCATAGTAAATACAAAGCACTAATGCACTCAAAATCAAACCCCTAAATCTTTTTTTTTTTTTTTTTTTTTTGCGGTACCGGGGATTGAACACAGGGGCGTTCTACCTCCGCGCTACGCCCCCGGCCCTATTTTTTTATACTTTATTTTGAAACCGGGTCTCACGAAGTTGCGGAGGGCCTCACTAAGTAGAGAGAGAGAGACAGGGAGAGAGAGAGAGAGAGAGAGAGAGGGAGACAGGGAGAGAGAGAGAGCTGAGGCTGGCCGTGAACCCGGATCCTCCGGCCTCCCAAAGTACTAGGATTACAAGTGTGCGCCACCACGCCCGGCTAAACCCCCAAATCTTTTAATCAGGATGGGAAAATTCAAGGCTTTCTAAAACGAGGCCAAACAACTGTACAGATTTACTTTAAAAAATCATTGTTCATTTAAAATGCGTGAATCTCATGGTATGCAAATTATACTCAAAGATGTTTTTTAAACAGGCACAATCACTGTCCTTTACAAATACTTATTTTACCATAAAATTGTTAACTAATAGTTCAGTTGTATAAGTAACAACTAAGTATCTGGTTGCTCATCTCTCATCCTTTAAATTCCACTTTGCTTATTTTCATAATGTACATAATGTTAAATTATTTAGATAGCCGGCCGCAGTGCCACATGCCTGTAACCCCAGTACTTGGAAGGCTGAGGCAGGAGGATGGCAAATTCCAGGCTAGCACAGTAATTTAGTGAGACACCTGTTTCAAAATAAAAAATTTAAAGGACTAGGGATGTAGCTCAGTGGTAGAGCGTCCCTGGCTTCAATCCCCAGCACCACCACCCCACACACAACAAAGTTATTTAGATAAATAACCATTTGAACGGCGGGCTCGAATGATTTTCTGATAAAAGTCGCGATCAAAACAGCTGAGACAGCCCTTCCCCGGAGACCCCCTCCAGCCCAGAGCCGGTTCTCCCCAGCGGCCTGTGTCGGCTCCATTCTGGGCACTCCTGCCCTGCGCTCACAGCGCTCTGCACACTGGAAACCGCCCAGCTGGGGGGGCGGCGTCCTCCTCCAGCATCCTTGGATCCCCAATGCCTGGGAATTCTCAAAACCACCTTCCAGGATCCTGAGTCAGCGCCGCGCGTGGGAGTCGCAGCGGGCCCCGGGCGCGGCCTCCGCGCATGCGCCCTCCGACCGCCGAGCGACAGAAGGGGCGGGCCGTGAGGTCTGCGCAGGCGCACTGGCTCTCAGGGCCGAGGCTGCACCCACACTTGCCGGGAACCCGAGGGCGGAGCCCGACAGCGCATCAGTGGCACCTTTCCGAGGCACGTGACCTCTGGGGGCGGAGCCTCCTGGGAGGGGAGGGGCGTCAGCGCCCGCGGCGCCCGGCGCAGAGGTTTTATGCCCGGCCCTCGGCACTCCTTGCGGCGTCGAAGGACATGAGTGGCGGGGCTCGCCGCGGCCGATCGATGATCGCCCTCCTGGGCGCGACGACACTGGCGCTGGTCGCCGGGACGCCGTGGGTGCCGCCCGCAGCCGCAGGTGGGAGTCGAGGGGCCGGGCGCGGGCCTGGGAGGGGGGGAAGCTTGGCTGCAGGGAGGCAGTGGGGAGGGGGCCCGCGTCTCAGGGGAACCGCTGGGTTCTGCCCCGGTGGTCGCAGCGCTCAGAATGAACCCGACCCGGGCTCGGAAACCAAACCCGAGGAAGCAGGGCGAATATCCCTCTATGCCACTGGCTTGGGAGCCAGCCCTCCGGCAGCACCCGGCCTCCCCACCCGGGAAGCGGGCTGTGTCTGAGTCTCCTCCTCGGTAGTTTGTATCTTTCCGAAAAATCCGGGCGCACGGCCGGCCCGTTTGATGATAAAGAGGGCTGACCCTGAAACGCATTTCCTCAATTTAGTAAACAACTGTCCCAGCCCCACGGGGAGTGAAATATGTGTGTCTGGAGTTCCTCTGCCCTAAGGATTCGTGCAGTCTAATAAAAATAATAAGGGAAAAATACAAGCCGGTCGTGGTGGTGCACGTTTGTAATCCCAGTATTTGGGAGGCTGAGACAAGAGGGTCACAGGTTGGAGGCCAGCCTCAGCAGTTTTTCAAGACCTTGTTTCAAAACAAAAAAAAAAAAAAAATTAGGCCTGGAGGGGTAGCACAGAGGTAGAATGCCCCTGGGTTCAATCCCCAGTACCAGAAAGAAAGAAAAATACAGCCGGACATGGTGGTGCATGCCTGTAATCCCAGCTATTCAGGAGCCTAAAGCCTGTAATCCCAACTAAATGGGAGCCTGAGGCCTGTAATCCCAGCTATTCTAGAGCCTGAGGCAGAGAGGGAGATGGCAAATTCAGGCCTCTGCAATTTAAGAGCCCCTGTCTTAAAAAACAAAAAGGGGCTGGGGATGTTCTCAGTGGTAGCCTGGGTTCAACTTTCAGTACCAAAAATGAAAATAAATAAGAAGACAAAAGACAAAGGCAGGATGCCACAAAGCTAGTTGGTTACCGTTCAAAGCATTTAGCAGGTCACACCAGGGGAATATGCCAACTATTTTATAAGGTTGATAGAAGAGAGAGGTGATTTCTGTAATGATGAGGGATATCCAGAGAGAAACAGGTCCCAGCATCCCAGCGCAGGAATCCAGGAGGTCTGTGAGGCTGCTCGTGGGTTCAGAATACCTGTTACCTTAGAAAACCATACACCTCTGTGGTACATGATACCATATTCCTCAAACTTTCCACAAATAGTATATGGTATAGTGTGGGTGCTAAGGGCCTGGTATACAACCCATGATAATTTCATGTGAAGTCTTTTGTTTATGAATTTTTGCATTAAAATCATGTTTGCTTTAATGTAAAAAGGATTTCCCCAGAATTTTCATGTCAAATTGACATTCCAGGAGGATCTGCTGTAAGAAATTGATTTCAAACTAGATTAGTGAACTACTAAAATGTGTTATAGTCAGTTAGCATATATTGAGCTCTTAACTGTATATTAATCACTAATTTATGTGGGGGTTTTTTTTGCGGTACCGGGGATTGAACGCAGGGGCGTTCTACCTCCATGCTACGCCCCCGGCCCTATTTTTTATACTTTATTTTGAAACCGGGTCTCACGAAGTTGCGGAGGGCCTCACTAAGGGGAGAGAGAGAGAGAGAGAGAGAGAGCGCGAGCTGAGGCTGGCCGCGAACCCTGATCCTCCAGTTTCCACCTCCCAAAGTACTGGGATTACAAGCGTGTGCCACCACGCCCGGCTTAATTTATGTGTTTTAAAGATAAAAACTCACTTAGCTTTCAGAACCATAGTCACTATTATCCTCACTTTAAAGATGGGGAAACTGAGGCACTGAGATTAAGTAACTTGCCTAAAGCCATACAGCCACCACTGGCTAACGCTAACTAGGAAATCATACCCTGAGAATCTGGCCTAAGAGACTTGTGACTTAACCAGACTGAACTGTTTCTTAAAGCCCAAACAACTTAAATTCTTGATCATTCACCTCTATGTTAAAGGCCTACTTATCAGTTATCTTTTAATTAAGGTTCTTTTTCCCCAAAGGAATAATAATGTTTAAAACTAAATGAAATGTTAACCTAAACTTGAGATTGTAATATTGGTGTATCTTTCAAAAGTCATAAAAATATTTATACTTTTTACCCCCCCCATTTTGGCAGTACCGGGGATTGAACCCAGGGGCATTCTACCTCTGAGCTACACCCCCAGCCCTATTTTTTATTCTTTATTTTGAAACAGGGTCTCGCTAAGTTGCAGAGGGCCTCACTAAGTAGCTGAGGCTGGCCATGAACTCAGATCCTCTGGTCTCAGCCTCCCAAATACTGGGATTACAAGCATGCGCCACCATGCCTGGCTCTTTTTACCCCATTAAGTACAGTTCTGGGACCCTAGTCTAAGAAAATTGTTCAAAATATGGGAGGAAATGTTTATTCATATTTGCATGGTTGTATGTGTTTGCATTTACATCAGACTTAAAAGATAATTGTGAAGCCAGGCGTGGTGGCTCATGCTTGTAATCCCAGTACTTGGGAGACTGAGACCAGAGGATCTGGGTTCGTGGCCAGCCTCAGCTACTTAATGAGGCCTCCACAACTTAGTGAGACCCTGTTTCAAAATAAAGAACAAAAAATAGGGCTGGGGGTGTAGCTCAGAGGTAGAATGCCCCTGGATACAACCCCCAGTACTGCAAAAAAAAAAAAAAGATAATTGTGTTAGCTTTTGCTGAGACAAAATGCCTGAGAAAAACAACTTAAAGGAGGAAAGATTTACTTTGCTTCACAGTTTCAGAGGTTTCAAGCCATGGTGAACCAGCGCCATTGCTTCGGGTCTGAAGTGAGGCAGACCGCCTTGCAGAAGGGTGTGGCAGAGGAAAGCTGCTCAGCTCATAGCAGCTGGGAAACAGAGTGAAAGAGAGGAAGGGAGGGAAAGAGGAAGGGATTCCCGACAAGCTATATCCTGCAGGGCACGCCTCCTCACCCCCACCCAGTGAACCTTTTCCTACAGCTAGGACCTACCTTCTGCAGTTTCCATCACCTCCCAATGTCATCAAATATGAATTCCTCAATGGATTAATCCTTTGATAAGGTCAAAGCCCCCATGATCCAATCTTTTCCCCGAACCCCACCTAAGAAACACTGCTGCCTTGGGGACCAAGCCTTCAACACCTGAGCCTTTGTGGACATTCCACATCTAAATCATAAAAATAGTAAACCCTACTGGCCATCAAGATGAACATGAGCCAGGTGTCGTGGTACATGCCCGTGCTCCCAGCTGTTTAGGAGGCTGAGGTAGAAGGATGGGAGCCCAGGAGTTGTTGGAGACCAGCCTGGGCAACATAGTGACTCCGTCTAAAAAAAAAAAAAAGAATGTGAAAGGTTGGAAACAACCAAATTAATAAATGCCTGTTTACACATTTACATGCTACAAGGGCAATGTAAACTATTATTAAAAGGAGATTGCTAATACACAGCAAAATCTGTGAAAACTAAAATCCTCTTTAATAACCCTTATTTCCAGGTCCCTATCCATTTATCAATCAGGTTTTTTTTTTTTTGTGGTCTGCCAAGTGTCAAGATGCCTCCAACTCCAGGATCTCCTTCATTTATCAATAGAAGAATTGAATCCCAGAGGCTCTCCCTAGATCTAGCCCATCAAATTTCTTGTTACTCTCTCAAGACCTAGCATTTCTTGAATTAGAATATTCTGAGCAGTTGTGGAATTCTGTAGTATTCTATAAATACCATCTGATCTTCTGTTAACCCCATAAAACCCAATTGTTTCCCTTTGCACAGAATTCCAACCTATAAGATGAGAATCAATACAAGTAATAAGAAGATATATTCTGTTCAAAGATAAACTTTCAGGGAATCCGAGTGCGAAAAAAAAAATGAGGGTGGAGAAACCTGATTGGTACCCTCCTTAAATTTAAAAAGAAATTTTTTTCAAAAACTTTTTCTTTCCCAGCTGTCTTCTCTTTTGACCCCAAATAGACTCTGCCCTTAAGGAACTTGCAATCTGGTTTGAGATCTCTGTTTCCCACAGAGAAGCAGTTTTTAAAATTAAGTCTTTTGAGGGTTCTGGGAATGTGGCTGCAGTAGAAAGCTTCAGGAGTCTCTCTCCCCACCTAGACAACAAGTGCACTGGCGTAATCTGTCTGATGTAACTATTTAGGAACTATTAAAACCTTGCAACTTCAAGGGGAAGACTTAGATGAGCAGGGGTGGCTATAGTAATATCAAAAAAATTTTAAACCAGTTGTTTTTTGGGGGGTTGTTAGAGTTTTTTAGGGGGGATTGAACCTAGGGACATTCTACCTCTGAGCTTATACCCCCAGCCCTATTTTTCGTTTTTTGTTTTGAAACAGTCTTGCTAGGTTGCTGAGAGTCTCACTACTTGCTGAGGCTGTCTTCAAACCAGCAATCCTCCTGTCTCAGCCTCCCGAGTACTAGGATTACAGGTGTGCACTACCACGCCTGGCTTAAACCAGTTGTTGATGCAAAGTGACAACTCTGCCTTAAAGAAAAAGAAGAAAATAGTTTATTCTAAACCAAATATGAGTGACCATGGCCTGGGAATATAGATTCAGGTTACCCTGAACATGTTTCTCTGTGGAAGGAGTTAAATGAATTGTTATAGCCACAGAACAAATAAAGTCATAAATCAATACATTCAGTCAATACATTGGTGGGGACCTTGCATGGCTGGGTGCAGGTAAAGAGGGAAACATCTGACCATTGGACTAAGGTGATATCTTACTGCATTCTTAGCAAGAAGATTGGTCAAGTCAGGGATCTGTTCTTTTACCTAGTTTCATTAAGAATATCAGGTCAGATGCAAAAGATCAGAAGTAATGACTCATTTTCTAAAGGCTCAGAAGCCAGGCGTGGTGGCACACGCTTATAATCCCAGTACTTGGGAGACTGAGACCGGAGGATCCGGGTTCACGGCCAGCCTCAGCTACTTAGTGAGGCCCTCCACAACTTGTTTCAAAATAAAGAATAAAAAATAGGTCTGGGGGTGTAGCTCGGAGGTAGAATGCCCCTGGGTTCAATCCCCAGTACCGCCAAAAAAAAAAAAAAAAGGCTCAGGAATAGCCTTTAGCTCAAGACCTCTGGTGCCTTGTCACGCAGCAGGTGGACCTGCTTAGCATCTCCTTATGGGAGGAAGAATATGTCTCTGTCTTGTACTTGCTTGAAAAGTTCTATTATAATTGTGTGTGTGTGTGTGTGTGTGTGTGTGTGTGTGTGTGTGTGTTTTACTAAGGATTGAACCCAAGGACATTCTACCTCAGAACTACACCCCCAGCCCTTTTATTTTTTTCTTTGGAAATGGTCTCACTAAGTTGCTAAGGGTCTTGCTAAGTTGCTGAGGCTGGCCTCACACCTTTGATTCTCCTATCCCAACCTCCCAAGTCCTGGAATTATAGGTGTGTGCTACCATGCCCAACTTGTAATATAGTTTTTTTAATGCTTAAGTTCACACAACAAAGGTTGTAGGAGACAAAGACATTGTATATTAATAAAAGGTTCAATATAGCAACTAATGAGATATCACCTCATACCCATTAGGATGGCTGTTATCAGAAGAAGAGAACAAGTGTTGGTGAGGTTGTGGAGGAACTGGAACCCTGTGCACTGTTGATGGGAAAGTAAAATGGTGCAGCTGCTATGGAAAGCAGTACGGACGTTCCTCAAAAAATTAAAGATAGAATTTATTGTATGTTCCAGCAAGTTCACTTCTGAGTATATACTCAGAAGAATTGAAAACAGGGTCTCAAAGATATATGTACATCTATGTTCATAGTCACATTATTCACAATAGCACCCAGGTATCCATCAATGAATGAATGGATAAGCAAGATATGGTCTATAAACACAACAGAATACTATTGAGCCTTAAAAAGGGAGGAAATTCTGGAATTTTCTATAAGATAGGTGAACCTTGAAAACACTATAATAAGTGAAGTAAGTCAGTTGTAAAAAGAGACATACTGTATCATTCCACTTATATGAGGTATTTAGAGTAATCAAAATCATAGAGACAGAAAGGAGAACAGCAGTTGCCCAGGGCTGGGGGTGGGGAGGATGGAGAGTGCATGTTGAATGAGTATAGGTCTTCAGTTTTACAAAATGAAAGGAGTTGTGAAGATGGCTGGTGGTGACGGCTGCACAATGTTATCGATGTGTGTAATGCCACTGAATTTGTATGCTTTAGTGTTCAAGATGGTAAATTTTACATTGTGTATATTTTACCACAATTTTAAAAATTGGAAAAAATACATCTTGCGCCCAACAAGTATTTGAGAGCTGAGTACATCTACTTACGTGTGAAATTGAGCGGTGCAGATTAAATGATACAGAGTGGAAGAGAAAAGCAAGATCAACGTGAGCTGCAGTATCAGGGAAGGCTTTCTACGAAGGGTCACATTGAACTGGGTCATGGAGGATTTGGGTGACTAGAGAAGTAGACTGCAGATTGGAGAAGCCAGAAAGGACAACTGTGGAAGGAGGTAATCCAATTGATGGGAGGTTTATGTTAGGAATAGTAAGAAATAAAGTAGGTCCATGGATGGAAGTCCTTAAAAATAAACAGAAGAAGCTGGGCGTGGTGGCGCACGCTTGTAATCCCAGTACTTGGGAGGCGGAGACCGGAGGATCCGGGTTCGCGGCCAGCCTCAGCTACTTAGTGAGGCCTCTGCAACTTCGTGAGACCCGGTTTCAAAATAAAGTATAAGCCGGGCATGGTGGCGCACGCTTGTAGTCCAGTACTTGGGAGGCGGAGACCGGAGGATCCGGGTTCGCGGCCAGCCTCAGCTACTTAGTGAGGCCCTCCGCAACTTCGTGAGACCCGGTTTCAAAATAAAGGATAAAAAATAGGGCCGGGGGTGTAGCTCAGAGGTAAAACGCCCCTGGGTTCAATCCCCGGTACCGCAAAAATAAATAAATAAATAAATAAATAAATAAACAAACAAACAGAAGAGTTTAGTCTTGATATATTCAGCAGCCGAGACCTTCTTGGACTCCTCAAGGGCTCAGCTTACACAAACATTCATACCTGCCTCTCAATTTTGTTAGCGGTCAACTTTGAAATCACATCTGTTCAATTCTCTACCAGAGTATATGAAGCATCTGTCTCTGAACCGGATGTGAAACCACATGGAGGCTGTTAAACAGTCGAACTTTGTACCCTTTATGTCAGTATCACTTCCGAGACCAAAGTTCTGTTTTTGTACAGAGACAGCTTTTTCTTTTTCTTTTTTTTTCTTCCAATTAAAAGAGCACTCTTTAAATGGATGGAAAAAATAAGCATTTTTTCAGTTCTCACAGATGCAGAAATATAATTAGCACTCCCTGTGCTGAGAGCAATCATTGGAGTTTTTGAGATTTTTTTAAATACAGCCAGGCCCTTCCACACAGTTTTGCTTTCCACCCATTTCAGCTACTCACAGTCAACAGTGGGCTGAATATATTACACAGAAAATTCTAGAAATAAGCAATTCATAAGTTTTAAGTTGTGTGCCGTTTAGAATATCGTGATGAAATCTCACTCTGTCCTGCCCAGGACAGGAATCATTCCTTTCTCCAGTGTCTTTTATACTATTGTATATGTTCAAATAACCCCATTTTACCTAAGAATGGCCCTAAGGTGCAAACTTCTTTTAGTTTATTGTTGTAATGTTCTATTATTATTATTTATCATTGTTAATCTCTTAATGTGCCTAATTTATAAATTGAACTTTATCATAAGGAGGAGGCGTGTGCATATGCACACATATATATGAGAAAACAGCATGTGTAGTATGGTTCTATCTGCAGTTTCAGGTATCCACTGGGGATCTTGGGACATAACTCCTGCAGACAGGGGGGACTGCTGTATACTTTGCTATATTTGAATGTATTCACTCTTTCATTATGGATGTGACGTGAAGAATAACATTTTTTAAAACATCTAGAAAGCCGGGCGTGGTGGCGCACGCTTGTAATCCTAGTACTTGGGAAGCTGAGACAGGAGGATCCGGGTTCGCGGCCAGCCTCAGCTACTTAGTGAGGCCCTCCATAACTTAGTGAGACCCTATTTCAAAATAAAGAATAAAAAAAATAGGACTGGGGGTGGAGCTCGGAGGTAGAATGCCCCTGGGTTCAATCCCCAGTACCGCAAAAAAAAAAGTAAAACATCTATACATTCATATACACATATATATATATAATGATTTTGTTTCTTGTTTCATTTATAGAAGGAAATAATCTAAAACCTCCTTACCATTCAGAAGTCTACATCATAGATGACAACTTTACCCTGATGTGGAACACAAGCAATGAGTCTGTCGGAAATGTGACTTTCTCAGCCGATTATCAAAAGTAGGTGACTCCACATGTTGATTTTTCCAGAACGAGCTGGATAATTTTTATAATTTCACTGCCATAATTTCTTCTCAATTTGGGAAACACTTGTGGAGTTTTTTTCCATTTATTAGAAATTATATGTCACAAATACCCTCAGCCTAGGCCAGTGGCTCAACTGCAGATGGCGCTGATGAGCATTACAGCTGAAGACTGCATTTCTAAGTCCTCTCAGTATCTAAGCTAACATGTGCCCACTGACGCCATAGCACCCACAGTGGCGCCTCCCAGGACTTGGGAGGCTAAGCCAGGAGGATTACATGCTTGAGGACAGCCTCAGCAACATAGCAAGACTCTCAGCAACCTAACAAGACCCTGTTTCCAAATTTCTTTTTTTTAAAAAGGAGCTGGGGAGCCAGGCGTGGTGGCGCACGCTTGTAATCCCGTACTTAGGAGGCTGAGACCGGAGGATCCAGGTTCACGGCGAGCCTCAGCTACTTAGTGAGGCCCTCCGCAACTTAGTGAGACCCTGTTTCAAAATAGGGAATAAAATATAGGGCTGGGGGCGTAGCCCGGAGGTAGAATGCCCCTTGGGTTCAATCCCCAGACCACCAAAAAAAAGGGGGGGCTAGGAGTGTAGTTCAAAGGTAGAATGCCCCTGGGTTTCAATCCCCAGCCCCACCAAAAGAAAAAAAAATAGTGGCTTAGTTTATATGTATTGAAAAGAGTGGAAGGGTACACAATAAAATGTTAACAGGATATTAACATTCCCTCAAGTAGAGGAAATAACTTCTTACACCAGCTAAAGCATTGGTGAATGGAAAGCGTATTCAACACCCTTTCGTTTTTGTACCTTTGCTCATTCATTTGTCTGCTCTTCCACTTTGAAGACCCGAGACGGAGGATTGGATACAATTGCCTGGCTGTCAACACATTGCAGGTACCCAGTGCAGCTTTTCTACACCCGTGAAAGAGATTTATGAAGAAATTAAATTGCGTATTAGAACCGAAAAAGGAAATGACACTTCTTCATGGCATGAGGTTCACCCATTTAATCCATTTCAGAAAGGTAAGAAAAAGTTGCTAGCTGAATTATATTATACTCTTTTGGGGTAGGGGGCCTGAGGATGGAACCCAGGGGCAATCTAACTCTGAGCTACACCCCCGGCCCTATTTCATGTTTTGTCTTGAAACAGGGTCTTACTTAGTTGCTAAGGCTGGCCACAAACCTGCGATCCTCCTGTCTTAGCCTCCCAAATACTAATATTACAGGTGTATTATATTCTTTAGTAAAGATTGCCAGAACAGTTCTTTCTGAGCCCATTGATTTTCATATTCTAAAATCTATCTTTAAACACACACACACACACACACACACACACACACACACACACAGAGGATTCCCTTAAATCTTTATCTCCCTCCCACTGTGGCCCTATTTTCTGCATTCCTAGAGTAGCAGTTCTCAGATTGTGGTCCCCAAACCCTTTCAGGAAATCCATAAGCAAAATTGTTTTCATAATAGACTTGATTGCCTTTTTCATTTTCATTCTATCTTGTATACACAGTGGAATTTTCTGAAGGAGGCTGTTAGATACATGATGTGGTAACTGATTGAATACAGGTGTGAGATCCATCTGTCCCTATTAATCCAGACATTAAGGAGATTTGGGAAAAAATGCAAAACACCAGTACCCTTCTAAGTTTTTTTATTTTGTTTCAGAAAATATATAACAAATGTTTGTTACCAAGGAATAGGTTTATCTTTGTTGGGGTGTGTGTGTGTGTGTGTGTGTGTGTGTGTGTGTGTGTGTTGCTGAGGATTGAACCCAGGAGTGTTCTACCACTGAGCCACACCTCCAGCCCTTTCTTTTTTTTTTTTATTTTGTGGTACTGGGGATTGAACCCAGGGGCATTCTACCTCTGAGCTACACCCCCAGCCCTATTTTTTATTCTTTATTTTGAAACAGGGTTTCACTAAGTTGCGGAGGGCCTCACTAAGTAGCTGAGGCTGGCCGCGAACCTGCGATCCTCCTGTCTCAGCTTCCCAAGTACTGGGATTACAAGCGTACACCACCATACCCACCACGCCTGGCTCTATTTTTTTTTTTTTTTAATTTTTATTAGTGCATTGCAAACATACATCTTGAAGGATTTCAGAGTGGTAGACATATACATGCACTCATTGGTCAGTTAGCCCTCCCCAATTCCCACCCCCCGCCTCCCCCCTCCCTCCTTCTCGCTTTCAGCTTAGTAGTTGATATCTTTGTGTAAGTCCATCCTGGGCTCCAGTTTATTT
>PVJS01016747.1:0-37095 GCA_004027185.1 Glis glis
GGTCTCATGAAGTTGCAGAGGACCTCACTAAGTAGAGAGAGAGACAGGGAGAGAGAGAGAGAGACAGGGAGGGAGAGAGAGAGAGAGAGAGAGAGCGAGCTGAGGCTGGCCGCGAACCCAGATCCTCCGGTCTCTGCCTCCCAAAGTACTGGGATTACAAGCGTGTGCCACCACGCCCGGCTACATTTGATTTTTATATGTTGATAGACTGCAACCTTGTGGAACTCATTTATTCTGAAGTTTTGTGTGTCTATGTATATTGCGTGTGTATTCCTTAAAATTTTCTATATAAAAGATCATATTATCTGCAAATAGAAATAGGCTTGCTTTTTCCTTTCTAATCCAGGTGCTTTTTCTTTTTCTTGCCCAATTGCCCTGGCAGCCCTTGCAGTACAATGTTGCACATAATTGATGACAGTAGGCATCCTTGTCTTGTTTCTGATCTTTGTTGGAAAGGTTTTAATTTTCCACCATTAAGTAGCTGTGGACTTTTTAGTACATTCCCTTTGAATTTATTACTAGGAAGAAACTTTCTATTCCTAGATGTTGAATATTTTTATCATGAAAAGGTTTTGGATTTCTTCAAATGCTTTTGCTGTATCTATTGAGATGATTATGTAGTTTCCCTTCCTTATTCTAATAATATAGTATATTACATTTATTGATTTTCAGATGCTGAACCAATTTTGCATTCCTGGGATAAATTCCTCTTGGTCATTGTATATAATCCTTTTACTATCTTGCTAGATTTGGTTTGCTAGCATTTTGTTGAGGATTTTTTATATACATATTTCATAAAGGATATTGGTCCATAGTTTTCTTTTTTGTGAAGTCAAGTGAGCTACACCCCCAGCTTCTCTTTCTCCTTTCTGGTACTTCAATATTTAATATTTTATACTACTTATATTGTCTAATAGGTCCTTGAAGCTCTATTCCTTTGCTCTTAATTTTTTTGTATGCTTTGGTTTGTATACTTTCTATTGCTGTATCTTCAAGTTCAGAGGTTTTCTTTCTTCTGCAACATCCAATATGTTGTTAAACTTATCCAGTGTACTTACTTCAGACAATAGAATTTTCAGTTCAAGGATTTTCATTTGGTTCTTTTAACAGTTATCATATCTCTACTAAGATTCCCCAACCATTCTCTCATTATGTTCATGTTTTCTTTTAAATCTTTGAATGCGTTTATAATAACTACTGTGAAGTCCTTGTGTGCTTATTTCAACATCTCTTTCATTTCTTTGTTTCTGTTAACTGATTTTTTTCCCTTTGGTTATAGATGAAATTTTTCTGTTTCTTTACATATTTACTGATTTCTTTTTTGTTGTATCCTACACATTTTGGATACTGTGTTGTTGAGTTGCTGGATTTTGTTGTCTTCCTTTACAGAGGTTTGAGTTTTATTTTTGGTATTCAGTTAATTTTTTTGCAGATCAGCTTGATTTAAGCTTTGTTAGGATGGGTCTGGAATCGTCATTTTCTAGGGTTATAATAATCCTTCTCTTAATATATGGCCTTTATGGGATTGAATTTAGTGATTCAGTGCCATAGGTAATCAATATAAACTTTCTACTCTGGTTGGTTGGAATGCAGATAACTCCTAGCACAGTGTGACCTGCATAACTTCTGTTTAGCCAACATTTCTCTAGTAGTTCTTTGCCAGGCCTCAAGTTTTGCCTTGCACATGTACAGCTCAGTGTTCAGCCAAAGACTCAAGGGATGCTCATTGATAATTATAGAGTTTATCCTCGAAGCACAGAGCTCTCTGCAAATTCCAGCTACCTTTTCAACTCTAAACTCCGATCCCCCCCGCCCCTTTTTTTTCATCTCATGAGGCAAGATGTGCTCTGTTTGGTTTGGTTTCTGCCTCTCTGTGCTACAGCCCTCAAAGTGCCTCTAAACAGAATGCAAGGTTGATTGTTGAGACACCTTAGTTTTTTTTTCCCTTCTCTCCAGGATTACACTCCTGTAATGCCTGTTGTCCTCCTCCTCCTCCTCCTCCTCCTCCTCCTCCTCCTCCTCCTCCTTCTTCTTCTTTCTTCCTTCTTCCTTCTTCCTTCTTCCTTCTTCCTTTCTTCTTTCTTCTTTTTGTGGTACTAGGGATTCAACCCAGGGGCATTCTACCTCCGAGCTACACCCCCAGCCCTATTTTATTTTTATTTTGAAACAGAGTCTCGCTAGGTTGTTGAAAGTCTCACTACTTGCTGAGGCTGTCCTTGAACCTGCGATCCTCCTGTGTTAGCCTCCCAAGTACTAGGATTACAAGCATGCGCCACCATGCCCGGCTGTCCAACTTCTTTTTTTTTTTTTTTGCGGTACCGGGGATTGAACGCAGGGGCGTTCTACCTCCACGCTACACCCCCGGCCCTATTTTTTATACTTTATTTTGAAACCGGGTCTCACAAAGTTGTGGAGGGCCTCACTAAGTAGAGAGAGAGAGACAGGGAGAGAGAGAGAGAGAGCTGAGGCTGGCCGCGAACCCGGATCCTCTGGTCTCCACCTCCCAAAGTACTGGGATTACGTGGAAGCCACCACGCCCGGCTTCCAACTTCTTAAAAAATTGTTTTCTATATTTTGTCAAACTTGTAGCTTTTCATAGAGCGACAGAGCTAGACTGATACTAACTTTGCCATGTCTGGAAGGGGAGGTCCAGTGCCACTTAATTTTTGAATCATATGTATGGAAGTTGAGAACTGCTGCTCTATATTTTATAAAACATGGCACAAAGAAGAGCAAATGCAGTTCATATCATTTTTGTTAGAATCAACATTCGTATAAACTAATTTTTGTCATTGGGTAGAGGAATAGATAGAGAAATATGTTTAATGAAGTACTTCATAGTAACACTGGAAAACACATTCTTAACTCTTTTTTTAAAAATACTTTTATTGGTGCACTGTAGTCTCACATCATAATGTAGTTCAGAGGGATAGGGACATACATGCACACAGAACTTGTTGAGCTTCCTCCCCCGCCCCTCCTTCCTCCCAGATCCCTCCCTTTCCCCTGAACATGATGCTGAGATTAGTATTGATAATTTCATATATGTGCATAATGTCAGTGGAAGTGTTTTCTTCATTAATTCCCCGATACACACACACACTCCCCTAGACCCCCTCCATCACACATTCTCACTCCTACTCTCCTAAATGACGAAGAAGGATGATGGCAAAATGGCAGAGTCTTTTAAGATATGAAAACAATATTCTGCCTTGTCTTGGATTTGTAATAAATCTATGTATTATATAAATTATGTTGTAAGTTTTCTATTTTGTAAATCTAAATTCGAAAATAAAATCCTAACTAAATTCTGAATTAGTGCTATTATAGTTTTTATATTGGTTGAGTATTTTTTGACCTTTTTATAAATTGTAAAAGTTAAGTCTAATTTAATTTTATACCCTTTATCTTCAAATATACTTTATTGAAAATTGTTATTTTCTTAAAGCACATACCAGACTAGGTAAATGCGTTATGTTTTTGGTTTCAGAAATTACCTAAATGAGAGTAGTCTGTAACTAGGTTCTTTGCCATTTCAGAATGCTGAGGCTTGGAATAATTTATCAACTTCCTATATCCGATTAAAACAAAAGTAAGTACGTCAAACAAATATGAAGAACTTGCTTCCAAAGTAAATGGATGATATTTTCTCCAACTGAATATTGAAACATTGTGTCTCTTTATCTTTCTCCCTTTCCCACCCTGTATATGAGTTAGAATGACTTAATAGAGCCCTTTGAATTCTAAATGTATTGTTTACTTGAAAACATTTAACTAACAAGACAATAAGAAATAGTACTTGAAATCTTTATGTGATTCTGACGTTTCGCATCCTGAATTTTATTACATAATAAAAATAGGCATTGCCTTTAGTTGGTCAACTCCACTGAGTTTTTTTTATTGCTTGCTTGCTTTATAGAAGACATTATTGAAAAATATAAATAGATATGAACTAGTGCCTTCAGGAAATGTAGGTTTAAAAATAAAATATTATGCCATATTAGTTTAAAAAGTAATTAGCAATATAAGCTATATATGGTAAATATTAAATGAGAATACAAAGGGGTCTAAAGTAATAGTAGATGATATTTATAGAGCACTTATTATGTGTCAGACACTCATTCCTATGAGGATCTCAGAAGAAAGAAGATATATGATTCTGGATCAGAAATGTTGATGTTGGACTCAAGCTAAATTTGAAGGATGGGTAGAGGGGACAGAGGAAGGCTTTTTAGGCAAGGGAAATAATGTGACCAAATGTAAGAGTGACAGAAATGAAAGAATTATTTTAGGAGATAGGAAGTAAAATAGCCCAGCTATACAGTAATGTGATACTTATAGTAAGAGATAAGGTAGAAAGGTAGGTTTGGGTCAGATGGCTGCGTGTTCTGATTGTCTGACTGACCATCCTGTTGGTATAGAAAGTGAGAGATTTTGGTGGGGGGTAATTTCATGAAGAAAGAGACTTTTTAGGAAGATTTATCTGGTAGCAGTGTATGAGACAGACTAGAGAGGAAACTGGAGGCTGGGAAACCAGTTAGAAGACAGCTGTTGTAACAATCCAAGCATGAGCTAACTAGAGTGGAAAAAGAAGGGGCAGATGCCAAACAGTTTATAAAGGGGCAACCAACTGGACCTACTGAGTGACTGTGAAAAGTGGAGGAAAGGGAAGAGACAAGAATTGCTATTGCCTGCATTTAGTAAGTTAAAGGATGGATATATTTTCATTTTTATTTGGCCTTGTTTTCAAATTTAAATTTTCTTTATGGAATCACAAGATATTTATGAACATATTAAATCCTTATTACATTAAGATCATAAAATGTTTCCTCTGCTCTTGGGTGATAATCTACATGAAGTACTGTTTGTTCTACCATTCTCTTCAGAAGATAATATTATGTTCTTGATTGCAACTGATTATGTTAAACCCACCGGAGACCTCTTTGGTTTAAAGCAGCGGGTGGGGGAAATCCCTGTCATAGTTGTAGAGTGATCTCAGTGAGCTTTTCTAGTACCCAGATAATTTCATACATAGTGAGGCTCTTGATATTCTTCCTTGTCTTCCAGCCTAGTAATTTTAGGAATTCTGTGTAGATAATTCCTGCAAATTGTTTTTCAACCTCTTCTTAATACTTTCTTGCCTTTCTGTAGCTCCATAAATAGGCTTTTTGTGTAAAATTAGGGGTGCAACGTCAGAGGTAAATCATTCCATTATTCTTGCCTTTGTATTCTTTCCTTTCTTTGCTACCGCACCAGACATAGCTAGGTTTTGACTTGTGAAATTGTTATTTCAGAGGTATATTATTACTATTCCTCTCAAAACAATCTTATTCATGTCCTAAAATGGCCTATTAAACTACCTTTGGTATTACAGGATTCTTTACTAAAGTACTCTTTTCACTGTTTTCCCATTTTGTGTAACTTTCATAGTGCATTATCAATGCTGTAGTTGGTTTAATAAGTGAATCCTGAAATGAAGCTCCTTAAAAAGAAGCTATGCTTGCCAAGAAAGGAAAATCATTTAAAAAATGTCAAGGTCAGAAGCTTGGGATTAGAGGATCACAAGGACATAGAGGGGAGAAAAGTAATCTTAATGGTGTGGTTGCTTTTTGTTGAGTTCTTTTCCAGTAGGGTAACCATGTCCACCCTCTGTAAATGAGAGAGCTGGGGGAGTCCCAATCCACTATTATTGAAAGTAGTTGTTATTAAGGCTGTTGAAGGCAATTGGTGTGGTAGGGGTTAGAATAGAGAAGGGGTGGGGGAAAGGGAAAGAAAGAAAGATCCTATAGAAAAGCTTCTAAAGAAGTGTTTCCAGTTTTTTCTTTTTGAGTTGCTTTATATTTTTGCAAGAGGAGATCCTTTAGTAGTTCTTTTACTTAAAATCAGTAGGTGGTTAGTCTTTGTATATCTAAAAATGTTTGATTTTGCATTTACTTTTGAGTGGCAAGTTTAGCTGGTTATAAAATTTAGGAGGCCCAAACCACCTCAGACTTTTCAATGACAGACCTTTTGTTTTCACTCAGTACTTTAAAAAGTATTCTATTGTCTTCTGTCATCTTGTCACTAAAGAAGTATTTGCTATTCTCTAATTGTCATTCCTGTATAGGTTTTAGGAATATCTTTATGTCCACACAGTATGTTTGGGTGTTAGTTTATTTTTATTTATAATGCTTAGAATGTGAAATATACTTTTGATCATAGAATTTAAATCTTCGTTCAATTCAGGATAATGCTCAGCTATTGTCTTTTGGATATGTAGCATCTTGCCATTTTCTGCATTGGTTTACTCTGGAATGTCTATCAGATGTATGTTTAAGCCTTACCTTATTCTTACCTCTGTCTCTTCACTGTTCTTTAATTTTCTTAATCTGAATTCTGTGTGAACTCCTCACTATTATCTTGCAATTTGCCAGTTTGCTCTTTGACTATATGCAGTCTAATTTTAGTTAACTGTTGAATTTTGTTTGTTTGCTTTAATGTTTGTCAACTCTAAAATTTCCAGATTGTTTTTATTCATGCGCTTCTACTTGTTTTTATTTCATAATCTCCTGTTCCTTTTAAATGTAAATTATTCCATCTCTTTCAGTATTCCTAAACACATTTGTTTAAAAGCTTAATAGAGTGTTTCTTA
The DNA here is from genome assembly GCA_004027185.1 of Glis glis. NCBI lineage: Eukaryota > Metazoa > Chordata > Mammalia > Rodentia > Gliridae > Glis > Glis glis. Next base: position 6,632 of record PVJS01016747.1, read on the forward strand.
AAATTAATTTTATCTTTAACAAACTTGTGTCCTGTGACTAATTTTACTGATTGTCCTTCCTCATGTAGATTTTAACCCCCTCACAGGTTGTGGCACTTTGGTTTGTAGATTCACTTAGAATATGAGGAGGTTTTGTTTTGTTTCAGTCCTCTGATCTCTGATCCCTTGGCTATTGCCGCACTTCTTGCCATACTTACTTTTTGTCTTGCAGGTGTGAATTGCACTTGCTTGGCTGCTGTGAGTCCAAGTCTAGAACTTGAGTGGGCCTTCTCCTAGAGTGATACTGAGATTGACACCCAGTTATAATATAATGTCCTTGTTACCAGTAAATAGATAAAGAAGGTATTAGAGTACACTGTAGGTATGGAATTACCAAAGGGGTCTGCCATTGAATTTTATAGGGAAATTTGACATGGCTTGTTTTTTGTTGTTGTTGTTGTTGTTGTTTTTACCTCTAATTCTATTTCTGTGAATGATGAAGGACTGATAGGTCGCATTAGCATTCTATACACTTAGCTGTATATGCTTTATTCTAATAAAGAGCTCATTATTACTCTCTTTAAAATTTGATCTTCAATAGAGTCAAAGCTTTTAGAACTTTACAAGAAGCTCTCAAGTGTAACTATGAACACTGGCAAATCTGGGAAAACTACATTCTCACCAGCACTGATGTTGGGGAATTTTCAGAAGCCATTAAAGCTTATCACCGGCTCCTGGACTTAAGAGACAAATATAAAGACATTCAGGTAAATTATTCATATTTTGTTATTTCAGTGTTTTATATTAATCCTTGATTATTTGATCTAAATTGTTCCCTCAAATACTGCATGTGTTTTGTTGAACATATGAAAAGTGTTCTTCCCTTTAGTCAAATACTCTTAGTTACATACTGATTCTGGTATTCCAGTGTTGAATGTGTCTGTGCAATCATAAACTTAGTATTATTTCAACTTAAACTAAGATGAAAATGAAAATCTTACATGTAGTTTACATATATACTGTCAACTTGCAGAGAGTAAATAGAATGTTCTTTGCATTATTTATTGCTTTTGGTAACTCAATATATTCTGTTATTTGTATTAGCCGGAGTAAATCCTATACTCATTTGTTCATTTAACAAGCATTTAATGTATATTTCAGAGGGTATGAATAATAGAGAAATGATGATAACATTTTCTTTGCAATGCTTAATGAGACGGTCCTTTTTGTGTGTGGCAAAATGAAGTTTTCCTTTCAGAAAATATGGATGATTTGCAATCACTGTGTTTCTTACTCAATAGGATTAAATAAGCAAGACCTTTCAGGATTAATTATGATTGTAGACATTGTACAAAGAAAGGGTATTTAAGAGTTTATGAGATTATGATGTGAGACTATAATGCACCAATGAAAGTACTAAAAAAAAGCTTATGATATATGAAGTTAGAGAGCTAAAAAGTTTAACATTTTATAACTTAATATTTGTAATAATCAGCATATGCTATTTTAATTGATAAATTTCAGGGCTGGGACGTAGCTCAATGGTAGAGTGCTTGCCTAGCTTGTGTGAGGCCCTAGTTCGATTCCTGGTACCATTAAAAAGGAATGAAGGAGCTGGGCGTGGTGGCGCACGCTTGTAATCCTAGTACTTGGGAGACTGAGACAGGAGGATCACAGGTTCGAGGACAGCCTCAGCAAGTAGTGAAACTCTCATCAACCTAGTGAGACCCTGTTTCAAAATAAAAATAAAAAGCCTGGCGGGGTGGCACACAGCTGTAATCCTAATACTTGGGAGGCTGAAACAGGAGGATCACAGGTTCGAGGACAGGTTCAGCAACCTAGCGTGACTCTGTTTCATAACAAAAAATAAAATAGGGCTGGGGGTATAGCTTGGAGGTGGAATGCCCCTGGGTTCAATCCCCAATACCACACACACACACACACATAAAATAAAAACAAAAATAAAATAGGGCTGGGGGTGTAGCTCAGAGGTCAAACACCTCCAGGTTCAATCCCCAGTACCACAAAAAAAAAAAAAGAAAAAAAGGAAGGAAGAAAGGAAAGGAGGGAGGGGGAGCTATTAAAAAAAACAACACCAAGAAACAAATAACTAATACATGATAATACCTCCCTAGTCTTATGAAGGTCCTATTATCTCTACCGGGTTGTTCTAAGGTATGCATATCTGGTCCCTGTCCCAGAGCTCTAGCCCTTGGCTTGTATACATGGTTTTGCAAGTATAGCTATTTAATTGACCAACTTATCCTTAGGCTCAGTTTTTTTTTTTTTTGCAATTTACTTGAAAGATCTGTGACTTCAAGTCAAACTGTATACCTACTTGCAAGAGCTATGTTGACCTCTTCAATTTCTTTCCTTTTTTATTTTTTCTTATACTTGGTAAATATTATACACTAAACATCCATTGTAGAAAAAAGGGACTTGCATTTTACAGTGTAAAGATGGCTTAACATGTGAATGGAAGCATAGCAGAATTTTGCTTCCTAGACAGGATAGGGACTCTAGCAAATGCATTTGCACAGTCCCCTAGCAGTCTGGCACTTGTCTTATTCATGTGGCTGAAATTCTCCACTGAGACAGTTCTTTCACATCACTGAAGATAGTGTTTATCTCTTGTATTCTCTGATTTTTAAGATCTTTCTTTACTAAAAAAGCTTTCTGAAACCTGTTCCAAAAATATCAAAGAGAATGTAAATAATTTACATTGGCATTATATTTCCTGTTATACTTGAAATTTATTCTGTTGTTTTCTTTCATGTTTAAAAAAAGTACATGAAATGCAATACAACATTCCTCATTTAGACATCACTGCTAGCACAGTCCCAACATTCTTTTTTTTTTCTTTTTTTTGCGGTACTGGGGATTGAACCCAGGGGCGTTCTACCTCCGAGCTACACCCCTGGCCCTATTTTTTATCCTTTATTTTGAAACCGGGTCTCACGAAGTTGCGGAGGGCCTCACTAAGTAGCTGAGGCTGGCCGTGAACCCGGATCCTCCAGTCTCCGCCTCCCAGGTACTGGGATTACAAGTGTGCACCACCATGCCCGGCCCCAACATTCTTTAGAATCAAACTGTCAGAGCAAAAAAAGGACCTTCGTGATGTCGTCCAGGATGAGGCTAAAGAGGCTTTACACCAGATCAGAAGGAAGTGTGAAGCTGCCCTCCTTCCTGGTAAGAGCAGATGGGCTTCTCCAAGCTGCCAGCCGGCTCTCCTGGGTGGTTGGAATTGGTGCTGACTGCCTGTCTCCATCATCTCCTTCTTAATTGGCTTCCTTGTTCATTCTGATGCCATTAATCTTCTGTCATGTGCCTCCAATTTCAAACTCATCTGCTTTTCTTTCTAATGTTAGTGGGATTTCCCCTCTAAATCTGTACTGTAACCCATAGTAATCCTTCATATCTGCTAAGGGTTAGGAAAAATTGGCTTTACCAGATTGGCTTTTGGATCCTGAGACAATCCCAATTATCCTTTTATGCATGGCACCACTAGGGGCTAGTTTTATATAAAGAACCCAAATGGCTCAGTTTAGGCTCCTCTTCCCTTACAAGAGATGGACTTGTGTGGGTTATGGTATGTAGGCATCAAAGGAAGGGGGCTTTTCTGATTTCTCTGTCCCGTATTCTTCCCTGCTTCCTAAGGCACATAGAGTAGGTCAAAGTGGGACATGGTAGAGTAATAATAACAAACATACACTGAGGGCTTGCTGTGTGTCAGACACTATTCCAGGTTCTTCACTTGTATTAGCTCATTTAATTCTTACCACAGCTGTGTGGGATAGATTTGCACTATAATAAGCTATATCTGACTCTGGAATGTATATGTGGATCCCCCCCATTAGTTTCTTTATTTTAAGGGAATTAACAATACCAGGCTGAATAACTGTTCAAAGATTATTTTGAAAAGGTGTTTCTTCTATATCATAAAGATGTATGAAGGCATCAAGATAATTCTGATTTCAGTTGACTTAGATGTATCAAGTATGCCAGATCTTGCCAACTCATACCTGAGAGGCATATGTGTTTTAAACAAAGGCTTTACTGAAGATGATGGTGTAGAATAAAACAGGTTCAGCCTATCTTTTGCAATTGCAATAGTTGAAAAGGTATTAGAGAATTTTATTTAATTTCCTTTTCTTACCCCCACCCCAGCTTAGGAATTTCATTCTCTCCTAGGACAAAAAAATTCTTGCTAATGTTTAAATGATACTACTATATTTGAGTATTTGTAAACATATAGGGTATGGGGAGAAGCAACTTTGAGGGGGGAGGTTCTGGGGATTGAACCTTGGGGCATACTACCTCTGAGCTATTCCCCTAGCCCTATTTTATTCTGAAACACCATGAGCTGGCCTCGAACCTGTGATCCTCCTGTCTTAGCCTCCCAAGTACTGAGATTACAGGCTTGTGCTCTGGTACCTGGCAAGAAGTAACATTTAAAATAATCTTATTGGTAGTCATAATGATAGATACCGATGAAGATAATTCTGGCAAAAATAACCTGGCAATTGTTAGTTGATCCTAAAGATAAAACTTTCAGTTGTTGATTTGGTATGTTGTATACCAAATCAAATTCATTATATTATAATAATGTTTACTTTGAAATCTTTCAGGAGCATTCCCTAAGAAAGAACAAAAGGACCCAAGATAAATGGAGATGTAGTTGAGTATTTTTCAGAAAAGTTAACAACTACAATAAAAAACCCCTACTTTTCCTAGGATGAATTGAGATTCATGAATTCACGAATTGCTTTCGTTTAACTTTTATTTTAAATGGATTTTGAAACATATTTTAGTGTCATATTCATAGCTTCTTACACCTCTAGTCATAGGGAATTTTCAGCCATAGCAAATATGCTAATCCCATACCTGTCATAGCACAGTATTTATCTCATATGTCATTCTGAACTTAAGTGAACATTTAGGTGTTTTGTAGATACAATTATCAGCATTTAGTTTAAATTCATGGCCAGTTAATATTTTAATTTCTTTTTTTCCCTCTAATTCTTCCTTTGTTCCTTAGTTTCAGAATGTGAAGCAAACTTTCTTTTGTAGAATAGTACCTCATCTGACCATGATTTTTTTTTTATTTGGTGTGAGCATGAATATTTTGATGAGTTTGAAACTAGTTCCTATCAAGGTTAAGTATTCTTTGAAACAATCAAGGGTGGGCTTTGGATTCTAGAGACTTCCCTCCTGCAGCTCCACTTCATGCACAGGAGACTGAGAGCAGTTCCTGTTCTGGGAAATATTGAACATAAACAAAGCACTTGAGAAGCATAACATGCTGTAAATGTGTCAGATGTTATAGCTGTTATTGTAACTTTCACATTTGGATTTATTGGGGAATTGTACTGAAAACACCACCAGTGACTTGCTCAGGTCAGATTGTCATTCTTAGCACCTTTCAGAGAAACTTCAGATGTTTAGAGGTAGAAGCAGCCATGGCGAGGTCATTTGTCTGTATATCCTGTGTCCTCCCAGCCAGTAGCTCCAGTTATCAGTGCCATTGAATTCTTCTTCCTTCCTCCTCCTCCTCCTCCTCCTCCTCCTCCTCCTCCTCCTCCTCCTTCTTCCTTCTTCCTTCTTCTTCTTCCTTCTTCTTTCTTCTTCTTTCTTCTTTCTTCTTCCTCTTCCTCCTCCTCCTCCTCTTCTTCTTCTTTCTTCTTATTTCTTCTTCTACCAGGGATGTTCTACCTCCAAGCTACACCCCCAGCCCTATTTTATTTTGAAACAGGGTCTCAGTAAATTGTGGAGGGCCCCACTAAGTTGCTGAGGCTGGCTGCCAACCTGGATCATCCTGTCTCAGCCTCCCAAGTACTGGGATTACAAGTGTGAGCCACCCAGCCCAGCTTATTTTTAAATTTTGAAACAGGGTCTTGCTAAATTGCAGAGGGCTTCGCTAAGTTGCTGAGGCTGGCCTCAAATCTGTGATCCTTCTGTCTTAGCTTCGCAAGTACTGGAATTACAGGTGTGCACCACCACACCCGCAGTGCTGTAGAATTCTGATGGCACTGTTCAGTCTCTGGCAGGTGTGGGCAGAATCACTGTATAGTGGGAATCACTCTGTAGTGGAAATCACTCTATAGTGATTATGTCGTCACTGATAGAAAGTCATAGATAGTCATAGATAGCAATGGCTAGTGATAGGCATATCCAGCTTCATTACATATTCAGCCAGCATGCTTTATGACAAGTAGTCATAAGAGACAATTGATAGATTCCCTGGAATATTTTTATCTTGGCAAAAAATGTACCTAATTTGACTCTATATGTTAGGCAACAGTTGTCTTTCAAAAAATCTCTGATATTCATATATTTGACACTACCTGACCCTGTTCTGTTTTTTTTTCTTTCAGTTTCTTTTCATCTATTCCTTTTCTTCTTTATAGTTACAGATTATTGTGATTTTAATACTTTTCTATTGTAAGTATATGGTAATATGTAAATTCATACTAATTTTAATGTAGACACAGATTAAATTAGCTAAAAATTAATCTGTTTTTCTTTCCTCTAGTATTTGTAATAAGGGAATGATTGGATGGATGTACTACCTGTATCATTTTGTTCTGTTCTCTTCGTTTTCTAATTTTGACTAAGGTTTGCCTGGTAAAACTCAGGAATGCTTTTCTATAATGGTACTTTTTTATATTCATGTCTAGATTATGCACACTTTTGATTGTCTGTCATAAAACTGATTTTCATGTTCATGCATAATTAGTCCTTGTTCAGCCTTCCAGATTTCTGTTATAAACAGTGTTTTGAATAACCTTGTAGACAAATCCTTGTATATATATATCCATGCTTCTTATCTTAGGGTAAATTCTAATATTGATTTGCTAGTTTTTTTCCTTTTTTTCTTTTCTTCTTGATAAGTTGGTAATCATTTTGGAAAAATAAGTATTATATTACTGACACATCATTTGCTCTTTATATATGGGGATTAATATATATTGAGTGTTCACCATGTTCCTGCCACTTACCATGGGTTCTCTTTCAGAGGGCATACAGTATTTGAGGTGGATACTAAATACTCCTCAATTTATACCTGATTAATGTGAGACCCAGAGAGTTTATATAACTTGATCAGTCATATAGGTAGTAGGAACTGAAGATAGAAATCATGTGTAAGCATGCCTAATTTTTTTTCTTTATGTCATGCCTCAAATCTGTGGGAAGATTTGTGTTAGAAAACACATTTCTCAAATCAAATTAATGTGTATGTGAACTATTTCTAACAAAGGTTTTTTAAAACTGAGGTGTGATTTATATATAATGAAACATAGACTTTAAATGTAGCTTTATGTGGTTTGACTATTGCATATTCTTTTTAAAATTTTATTGGTGATTTATAAGTATATATAATAGCAGGATTCATTGTAATATATTTGAACCTGCATGTAATTTGGTTAATTTCATTTCCCAGTACTGACTTTTTTCCTCCCTCCTCCCATCCCTCCCTTCCTTCCTCTCCCTTATTCCCTTCCTCTACTTTACTGGTTTCCCTCTGTTTTTATGAGATCCTTTTGTTTTCCTTTTTTTCTCTCTAGTTTTCACATATTAGATAAAAAGATATGACCCTTGACTTTCTGAGACTGGCTTATTTCACTTAACATGATGTTCTCCAGTTCTATTTTTCTGCAAATGACATAATTTTGTTCTTTATGACTGAGCAAAACATCATATATATATATGTATAGTGTAGTTTTGACTTACATATTCCTGATTGCTAAAGATGTTGAATTTTTTCATATATTTTTTGGCCATTTGTATTCTCGTGAGAAATGTCTGTTTAGTTCATTTGGTCATTTATTGATTGGATTATTTAGGGATTTTTTTGGTGTTGAGTTATTTTAATATATTCTGGATATTAGTCCTCTGCCAGGGGAGTAGCTGGCAAAGATTTTCTCCCCTTCTCTAGGCACTCTTCCTGCTCTTGCTTGTTTTCTTCGCTGTGTTATGTAACCACTGTGTCCATTTTCATTACCACAGAGATTCTCTGCCTCCTTTTCAGTCCATTGAACCGTGACCCCTTCCTCCCATTAGGCAACTACTTTCTAATTAATGCCACTACAGTCCAGTTTTGCTTTTTCTTATATATATATATTTATTATATATATATATTTATATATATATATATATTTATATATATTATATATATATAAAATATGTATTCTTATATATCAGTGGTGTTCCTTTTTGCAGATTTTTTTTCTTTGTGGTACTGGGGTTTGAGACCAGGGGCATTCTACCTCCAAACTACACCCCCAGCCCTTTTTTATTTTTTGTTTTGAAACAGGGTTTTGCTAGGTTGCTCAGAGTCTCACTATGTTGCTGAGGCTGTCCTCGAACTTGCGATCCTCCTGTCTCAGCCTCCCAAGTACTGGGATTACAGGTGTGCATGACCACACCTGGCCTTTTTGTGGATTTCTATTTGGCATTTTCTTTGGGGACAGGAAACAGTGTGATTTCTATTTGGTATTTTCTTTGGGGACAGGAGACAGTGGTGTGTGTGTGTGTGTGTGTGTGTGTGTGTGTGTGTGTGTGTTTTGCAGTACCAGGGGCATTCTACCTCTGAGCTACACCCCAGTCCTATTTTATTTTTTATTTTGAAACAGGGCCTCACTGAGTTGCTGAGCCTCCCAGAGACATTGTTATTAATGTGCAATGGGACCTGGGCATGGTAGTGCACACTTGTAATCCCTGTACTTGGGAGGCTGAAACAGGAGGATCGCAGATTCACTGCCAGCCTCAGCAACTTAGCAAGGCCCTCTACAACTTAGTATGACCCTGTTTCAAAATAAAAAATAAAATAGGGGTAGGGTTTGGAGGTAGAAAGCCCCTGGTTTCAATCCCCAGTAACACACACACACACACACACACACACACACACACACACACACACGCAGTGGGGGAGGTTGTCAGCCATATTTAGTTTGGGGTTTTTTGGGGGGAGGCTTGGTACTGGGAACTGAACCCAGGGTCAGTCTACCTCTGAGCTATACCCCCAGCCAATTTTGGAACAGGGTTTCACTAAGTTGCTGAGGCTGGCCTTGAGCCTATGATCCTTCTGTCTCAACCTCCCAAGTACTGGAATTACCAGTATACACCACCACGCCCAGCTGGCCAACCATATTAAAGTCCTGGAATAAATGATGGCCAAGTATTACCTGAAAGAAAGAAAAAGGGGGAGGGAACAGGTAAATTTTATATGAATTATAGCTTGGACATAGGTATTATCTCCATTTTACTGTTGAGGGATTTGAGGTTCAGCAAGGTAAACTAATAAGGCTGATGTCTTATAGCTAACAAATAGTAAAGCCAAAGCCAAGACTCGAAGTCTGAAGTCTGGCCTGTTTAACCTAAAGGCCTTTCCACTCTAAGATTTTTTTTTTTTTTTTTTTTTTTTTGCTGAAGAAGCAAAAAGGAAAATGCTAAACTGCCTATCTCTCTGTGATAACTGTGGTTGGGAAGTGAGGGGTTAGGGTTATCAGACCAGGAAACAGGGCAGCTTACTTAGAGAGTTCCAAGTGGAGCAGAGAGTCAGCCAAGCAGGGGAGGTGGGAAATTGTTTCATCACTGGCCTGGAGCCCTCCTGGAAGTTTTTGTAATAGGACCTGTGGCAATCCTCTTCCTTCCTGCTATGAGGACCTCCAAGATTCAGGGTGCTAACACTGTGCATCAGGCCAACATTTTGATGAGACATGGCTGAGGACATTAAGGTTAGTGTTTGGGGAAGAGGATAGTTACACTTTTTGCTCTGTGGAGATTTTCCAGCATTTATGTCAGAGTTGTGAGTCACCCCACCCCCCTTTTTTCCTTCCTTTTTTTTTTTTTTGTGGTACTGGGGATTGAACCCAGGGCCTTGTGCATGCAAGGCAGGTGCTTTACCACTGAGCTACATTTCCAGTCTTTTTGAGGTAGGCTCTCACTGAGTTGCCCAGGCTGGTCTCAAACTTGTGATCCTCCTGCCTCCGCTTGCCGAGTAGCTGAGATGTCACGCTTGCACCACCATGCCTGGCCACTCTTTCATATGATATGCTTTTGACTCTCTTCAGGGGTCAATGTTGGTTCCCCAAAGTCATTCTCCACTTCTGCAGTCTCCAAGGATGGTCTGTGATGGAAGTGAGAAATGGATTTAGGGGAGAGAATGAAACAAAAGTTCTTTATCACCAAAGTGAATTAGAAATGTGGGTAAGGGATTTAAGCCATTTCATGGACTCAGTGGCATTGCATTGATTTCGGTAGGAGATAACGGACTACAGGGCTGTTTATACTGAGTAAAACAAAATTTCTTACTTGTCACATACAAGGGATTCTCAATAAGATTATCAGCAGATTTTTCATCAGAAATTTTGAAGGCCGGAAAGCAGTGGCTGATATATTTGAAGTATTAAAACGCACACACACACACAACACCACAACAAAACAAAAAATTGTCAGCCAATAATCCTGTATCTGGCAAAATTCTCCTTCAAAAGTGAGGGAAAAATTAAGACATTTCCAGGTTAAGAAAAGCCAAGAGAATTCATTACCACGAAACCTACTCTGCAGGAAATGCTTAAGGGAGTTCTGAGTTTTGGGTGAAATGAAAGAACACTAGATGTATAAAGAAATATTGATCTCAAGAAAGATAAATGCACAGAAAATTACAAAAGCTAGCATTGTAACAATAGTTTGTAACTCTTTGTCTTCTACATGGTTTAAGAGATTAATGCATTTAAAAAACAATTATTAGTTTAAAGTTAATATTATCATAACTTTAATTTGTAACTCCACAGCTTATTTTCTATATAACTTAAGGCACTAATGTATTAAAAAATTATTACTATATGTTTGGGGATATACACAGTATACACAGTATCTAAAAATGAAATTCTGTGACAAACAACTGAAAGAGGTGGGTCTAAAGCTGTTAAGGGAGCAGAGGTTTTGTATGTTATTGAACTTTAGCAGACATATCCAGAATACTTTATCCAATAACAATAGCATACATATTCTTCTCAGTGAATATGGGACATTTTGTAGGAGAGACCATATGTTAGGCCTCAAATTAAGTCTCAACAGATTTAAAAAGAGACATCATAGAGACTATCTTCTCTGACCACCATAAGATGAGGTAAGAAATCAATAACAGAAGTAAAACCAGAAAATTCATGAAATAGTGAAAATTAAAGAATACACTCCTAAGTAATCGATGGATTAGAGAAGAAATTAGAAAATACGTAGAGATAAATGAAAATGAAAATATAATATACCAAAACATGGGCATGGTGAAAGGATTCCTAAGGAGAGAATTTATAGAAATACATACTTCTATTAAAACACCAGGAATGATTTTGAATCAACAACCTAGTTTTGCGACTTAAAGTACTAGATAAAGAGAATAAACTAAAGTAAAACTAGCAGAAGGAAGGAAATAAAGATTGAAGCAGAGATCAGTGAAATAGAGAAAAACAGAAAGATCAGCAAAACTGAAAGTTGGTTTTTTGAAAAGATAATAAAATTAACAAACCTGTAGTTAAATGAACTAAGAAAGAAGAAAGAAAACTCAAATGATTGAAATCAGAACTGAAAATGGAGACATTATTAGTGATTCTGCAGAAATAAAAAGGACTGCAAGAGAGTACTATGAGCAGTTGTTTGCCAATAAATAGGAAAACCTCGATGAAATGGAGTAATTGTAACACAAAACCTACCAAGGCCAAATCATAAAGAAATAGAAAATCGGAATAGATCTATAACTAGTAAAGAGATTGAGTCAGTAATAGAAAATATCCCAACAAAGAAAAGCCCTGGGTCTGATGACCAAAGAGAGAAAACTATAGACCAAACTCCCTTAGGAACACCGATGCAAAAATCCTCAACAGACTATTAGCAGATTGATTCAGTGTTATGTACTATGACCAAGTGGGATTTAGTTCCGAAATGTAAGGATGGCTCAATATATGACAATCAAGCAATGTAATATGCCACATTGACAGGATGAAGGGGAAAACCCCATATGATCATCTCAGTGCAGAAAAAGCATTTGACAAAAGTCAATACTATTTCCTAACAAAAACACCCAACAAACTAGGAATAGAATGAAACTACATCAACATAATAAAAGTTTATCAGAAAAGCCCACAGTGGTCATCATACTTGGTAGTGAAAGACTGACAGCTTTTTCTCTAAGACCAAAGATGCCTGCTTTTGCTTCTATTCAACACCACATTGGAAGTTTTAGCTAGAACAATTAGACAAGAAAAACAAAAGGCATCCAAATTGGAAAGGAAGAAGTAAAATTATCTGTTTGCAGATGATATGATCTTATTTTCAGAAAATCCTAAAGATCCCACACAAAAAAGCTGTTAGAACTAAAACATTAATTCAGTAAAGTAACAGGATACAAAGTCAACATACAAAAATCAGTTATATTTCCTTATATTAATAATAACCTATCTAGCTGGGTGTGGTGACACATGCTTGTAATCCCAGTACTTGGGAGGTTGAGACAGGAGGATTGCAGGTTGGAGGACAGCCTCAGCAAGTAGTGAGACCCTCATCAACCTAGTGAGACCCTGTTTCAAACTAAACATAAAAAATAAGGCTGGGGATGTAGCTCAGAGGTAAAATGCCCCTGGGCTCAATCCCCAGTACCACTAATAATAATAACAACAATGATGATGATGATGATGATGATGATGATGATAATAATAATAATAATATAACCTATCTAAAAAGGAAGTTATGAAAACAATTCCATTTATAATAATAATAATAATAATAATATAACCTATCTAAAAAGGAAGTTATGAAAACAATTCCATTTATAATACCATCAGAAAGAATAAGACATTTACGTTAACTGAGGAAGTGAAAGATTCGTGCAGTGAAAACTACAAGATGTTGCTGAAAGAAATTAAAGATGATACAAACAAATGGAAATATACCCCATGTTCATGGATGGGAAGACTTAATATTTTTAAGATGTCAGTATTACCCAAGTGATCTACAGATGGTGACACCTTTTTCAAAATCCCAATACAGTTTTTGCAGAAATAGAAATAAACCTGTCCTAAAATTTGTGTGGAATCTTAAAGGATCCTAAATAACCAAAACAATCTTGAAGAAAAAGAAAAAGATATATTTCTTGCAAAACTTACCACAAAGCTATAATAATCAAAACAGTATGGTACTGTGATAATGACAGATATGTGGACCAGTGGAATTTAGTAGAGAGCTCAGATATAAACCCTTGCATATATGGTCACTGTCTAAAATCATGATCTCTCCTGCTCTCCTCGTTCTGGCTTTGGTTCTAGGTGTAGTTGCTAACCCTTCTGATTGCCAATCCAATGGAATCTTCCAATGGAGATCTTTTGTAGATAACTCCCCTTGTGACTTTCTCTTTCCTTGTTTTCCGTGACATCGCTCTCCCCTCACCTTTCTGGCCACTCCTTTTTAGTCTCCTTAGTGGATTCTATTCATTTGCCCTCCTTTCAAATGTTGTGTTCCTTAAGAGTCTATCCTCAAATTGTGAGATCCACTGACTCATTCACACATAGTAGAAGGGGTTTGGGGAAGGGAGATGGAGAGGGGGAAAAGGAGAATTGAAAAAGGAAGCAGTTCAAATAATGTTACATCCAAATATGAAGGTATTACTACCAATGTCACTGACATGTACAGGGAGGGAAGAGGGAGAACTGGGTGGGATGTGGAAGTGATGTATGCATGTATGAATGATCACTTTGATCCTCACTGTGATGTATAACTACACTGCACCAATACAAGTATTTTAAAAAGAAAAAAAGGATTCTATCCTCAGCCTGTTCTTACCCAACATAGTCACTACATAATAACTCTACTCAGCAATAAAGAAGAACAAAATAACATCATTTGCAAGAAAATGGAAGGATCTGGAGAACATTATGTTAAGCGAGATCAGCCAATCACAAAAAAAGAAGGGACATATGTTTTCATTAATATGTGCAACTTAGGGAGTAGTGGGGACACACAAGGGACTCCAGTTGATAATGGAGAACCCTCAGTGGGGCAAGGGAAGTGGTACAAGGGAAGGGGAAGGGCAAGAAAGAAGGGAATCAGTGGAATTACTATCGTAAACAATGTGTACATGTGAGAATATACCAACATCATTCTCGGTACTTCATATGGGGAGGAGGCAGGGGGGCACTAAGAGCTGTGTGCATGTATGTTAACATCAAATAGATATTCATTGTGATGTAAGACTCCAATGCACCAATAAAAGCATGTTAAAAAAAATAACTACCTTGGCCATGAATGACTCTGATTATCTATTCCCCCATGCAGAACTCTTTTCTAAGCTCCAGGTCCAGGTATTTAACTGGCTGTGGAACAGGCAGATGGACATTATGAAAACCAACTGGTTACATGCGCCCTGTCCTTGTGTTGTCTGCATATGAATTGTATGTAGGTGTGGTTCTGTGTCTGCCCTGCCTACAGCTCCCTTCCCTTCCTGTCCCTCCCAACATACACTCACTTCCCTACTGTTCCCTTCACACACAGCCTACACACATGCATACACAACGGCACTCACACGTCACAGACTTTTGACATTCTCTCTTGAACGTCAGTACCACAGCTTTCCATTTTTAGTGGCAAGAAGACCCAAAGCTTTCTCTCCACCATTGTCTCCTCGGGGAGGATAAAGTAAGGGGATGAGGTATTGGACCAATCGTGAGATCCCAGAAGCAGCAAAATAATTTAGTGTGTTTCATTTGTATGCATTAGTAGCTATTTTAGTAGAGCATCCCTTTCAGAACATGTTAATCCTTGAAATGCTCATAGAATGACCACTTGAAACAAGTAGTGTACTTTCATACTGTTTCTTCTGCATTGGTACTTTCAGATTTAAAACCGTAAGTGGGCTTGCAAATATGAATTTCATTACTTATAAACTTAAAATTACACGTGTAAACCAGGTGTGGTGACCTATAATCCCAGTACTTGGGAGGCTTGAGACAGGAAGACGTAGGTTCAAGGCCCGCCTCAGCAACTTAGCAAGACCATGTTTCAAAAAGGGGTGGGAGCCGGGCGTGGTGGTGTACACTTGTAATCCTAGTACTTGGGAGGCTGAGACAGGAAGATCCAGGTTCACGGCCAGCCTCAGCTACTTAGGCCCTCCACAGCTTAATGAGACCCTGTTTCAAAATAAAGAATAAAAAATAGGACTGGGGGTGTAGCTCAGAGGTAGAATGCCCCTGGGTTCAATTGCCGGTACTGCAAAAAAAAAAAAAACAAAAAGGAGTGAAAGACTAAGGATGCACTTTGTATGCATCCAGGAAGCTTCCCTGAGATACACAGCCTAATGTAGACAGGACAGATGTGTCTTGTCATAACAGTGTAACCTGCTGTGGGGCTCAATTTAATCCAGCCATAAGCCTCAAAGCATCTGGAATAGAATCTGTAAAGACAGCACAATAGCCAAGAAGTTGCCAAATGGTGAACTGACCTGGGGTAGTGGGAAGGAGAAGAGATGAGTTTTTGTCACGGGAAAACACGATAATTCTGTGGAGAGTCCTGAGGAGTTCCCAGGTTTGGGGAAGGGAGACCCACCTCAGGACCTTGGGGTCCTTAGCTTCTGTGGCAGAAAAGAATTTCAGCACGTGCCAGTCAGAGACAAAGACAGAGGTTTTATTTAGGAAAAGTGGGGATACACGTTCAAGGGAGAATGGGGGCCACCTCAAGAATGTGAGAGGCCCTTGGAGTCTTTACAATCCTTTTTTTTATAGGGGACCCTGAGAGGGGGTGGCTAGGGACACATGGCAGGGATGGGGTGACATGGGGTGCCCCGTCTCCCTTCTTTGAATCCTTAGGTCTCACCATTTCATTGGTGGGTGCTGGGTGATGCCTGGACTTGACAAATGGTGAGACTTCTTTTGGGATTCTTTGTTTGCCAAGCATCCCAGGAAGTTCAGGTGTGAAGATAGGCCACTATGATTAAAAAGTGTAGCCTATTAAGGGCTTTCGCCCAAGAAAGAGCAGACCCTGTAAGGTGAAGTTAAGGAGTATGAAGTTGCTAGATTTTAAAACTATATTTTCCCTTTCCTTCCCAATTCGTCTCCTTTCTACCTAATGTTTTATTTCTCCTATCCTACCTCATTCTGAGTACCCGTGTGCCTAATGCAAACGTGTTGGGAATTTATCTTTCAGTGATGAAGAGCCGGGACCTCTCTAATTAGTTAGAATGTCGTCCCAGCAGTCTGGGCGGATGTTAATGAGGCCAAAACTAAGGTAGAAGAGGTGGGATTTGGGCTCATAAGGAATGGGTCGAATTGGCTGTGGCAGAAATGGTAGAGGATGCTCAGGTAATTAATTGG
This sequence comes from Glis glis, assembly GCA_004027185.1. Classification (NCBI taxonomy): domain Eukaryota; kingdom Metazoa; phylum Chordata; class Mammalia; order Rodentia; family Gliridae; genus Glis; species Glis glis. The sequence continues at coordinate 22,969 of PVJS01016747.1, forward strand.
CTCTGGGAGTGTGTGGATAGGTGCACCTAGAGACTGCGTGGTATGTGTGTGTGTTGTGTTTCTAGAGACTGTGTGGTGTGTGTGTGTGTGTGTTGTGTTGTGTTTCTAGAGACTGCGTGTGTGTGCGTGTGCTGTGTTTCTAGAGACTGCATGGTGTGTGTGTGTGTGTGTGTGTGTGTGTGTGTGCGCGCGTGCGCGCACGCATAGGAGTGAGGTGTCAATGGCACCTGCCCAGTAGGTATCGCGGTGACTGCTCTGGAGCTCTGGAGAAGAACCTGGCTGACACTGCACAGACGTGATCAGAGTGGAATTGGTGCTATATGTGGAGCTATGGGTATGGGCCAGATCTGCAGAGAGAGTGCTTCAGGTGAGAAGACATGAGCTCTGGCCCAGTGGAAGGAGATCCTCTGAGGAGCCTGAGAAGGGACATCCAGAGAGGTCGTCAGCATGCGATTCTAGAGACTGGTTCAGGATGGCTTGACTCTGATCGTATTTTTGAAAAGTGTAATGATGATACCCTAACAGGCTTCACGAGGTTATTCATGGTCATGGTCTCAGTGATAGGTGATGATAGCTTTGTTTTTGTTTTTGATTTGTTGTTGTTGTTTGGTACTGGGGATTGAACACAGGGGCATCCTACCTCTGAGCTACACTCCCAGCCCCTTTTTATTCTTTATTTTGAAACAGGGTCTTACTAAGTTGCTGAGGGTCTTGCTAAATTGCCAGGGCTGGCCTCAAACCTGTGACCCTACTGTCTCAGCCTCCCAAGAACTGAAATTACAGGCATGCGTCACCACTCCTGATACTTTTTGTTTTTTGTTACTCTTTGGTGGTTTCTAGCTCACCAGTTTTTTCTGTGCATTTTTTAAGGTCCTTAAAATCCTGGTCAGGGCAGTGGTTGATGGGATGACTGATCGAAGCGGAGATGTTGCCACTGGCCTCAAAGGAAAGCTGCAGGAGTTACTTGGCAGAGTAACTTCAAAAGTCACCAATGACGGGGAAATCTGGCGGCTGTACGCCCAAGTGCATGGAAACGGGCAGAGCGAAAAGCCGGAGGAGAACGAGAAAGTAAGTCCTCCCCTGTTCCTCCTGGCCGTGCCTCTGCTCAGCATGTGTTGTGCAGTACATCTGCTTTTTTGATGGATGGAGGAAGAGTTTAGTGACCTTAAAGATAACATCAATATGCTCAAATTCAGTTTTGATTTAGAGTCTTTAGTATAAGCACTTTGAATTGTGGCAGGTTGACTTGTAACAGTTATCTTTTCACATTTTGTGAAATTTTCTGATGCGGTTGCGTTCTGTTTCCTGTAAAAGGGTCTAACCCGCTACCCCTACTGGATCTGCAGCCAACAGCTGGCTCTTGTTCTTTACTCTGCACCCCCTTCGGCAGGCTCATTGCTAAAGACTAAGGTAGAGGGGTATAAGGACAGAACAAGAAAAAGGTACTAGATAGGAGATTGGAAAAGAACCTTTAACGTCTAAACATATACTGTTTCACAGAGGTTGCCCCGCTCTTTCTCACAAGGGCAGCAGCACACCAGTTACACTCCAGTTGTGCTGCTAGCCTCTTATCTTTGAACCTGAAGGAGCTCCCAGAGTTTCCAAGGTTGGAATAACTGTTTTGTGTTTCTTTTCAAAACATCCACAACAAATCAAGTGTACTCCTTGCGTGGGCTTGGAATTAGCCACGGTACAGCTAATCTGTGGGATTCTCAGCCATCCTTTCCTCCCTCGGTCCACACAGCTGGCTCCTGCCAGTACCTTGTCAGCGAACACATATCATGTGCATGCGTGCACACACTCCTACTTTCTGTCCTTCTGTTTCTTCTTGAATTATGAACTCTCTTGCACATATGGAACTAAGGGCACTCTGAATTCTTTCATCCATGACTTCTCCTTTGAGTTTGCAAAAACGAGTATGAGCGTATGTTAAAACTTATATGACACACCTACCAGTAATTCCATAGTTTTCACCAAGTTCATGCCTCATTCTCCAAATGGGTCTCTTAAGCTAATGGCTACAAATGCTGGGGGAATATGTATATTTCTTACAGATTTTCAAGCCTGGCTTTCATAATTTTGGGCTACAGGAACCAGAAATATAGGCATCTCGATATATCCATTGATTTCTGGTAATTGCTTATAGATATTGGGGGTATATCCTTCCACCTTCTTTGATGAGAATAATAGAGACCGAGACTGTGCTGTATAACACAGATGCTGGTTCTTTAAGTTTGAATTAGTTCCATATGACTTCCAAGAAACGGAGTTTGAAATGTGAATTGTGATTGTTGGTCCGGGTGTTGTTCTTTCTCTTTCCTCAGGCATTCCAGTATCTCTCAAAGGCGTACAAGTGTGACACACAGTCCAGTTGTTGGGAGAAGGACATTACATCATTCAAGGAAGTCGTTCAGAAAGCCTTAGGACTTGCACATGGTATTTGATATCCACAGCATATTTTAATGTATTTTTTACTGACGAAAAAAGAGTTTTAGTCAAAAGTAAAGTTCCATTACAAATAATCTTAGGTTAATTCATTATATTGAAATTATTTTTAATTCAGAAAACATAATGTAGACCAACCACTATGCAGTAGGTACTTTGGAGCAATAAAAAGAAACAGGATAGACTTAAATTCTAAACACTGCTTGAATAAGTGATGGAAATTAGAAACATTTTTAGAGATGTGAAATACCTTTAAAACTCTAAATAACATTCATTCCATATAGTCTCTGTTGATTATGTAATATTAAGGAAATCTATTAACTTTTCCTTGACTCATATTCTTCCTTTATGAATAAAAATATTCATAAAAATATGTAGATCCCTATAGTACATAATAATATGCAAAAAAGAAATACAAAATATAATCTAACCCTTATCTTTGGGAAATATAGAGAGTATAATTTAAAGGGGGATTAACCTTACATATAAAATTGTTTACCCATTGGGTAAAATATAGCCCAGATAAGGGCCACTTTTAATTAATTACATTAATGAAAAATACCAATTAAATTTAGCAATGCATATTCATATTTATATTTCAATATGGGTGTGTAATGCCCTGGAAATACAGTTCAATGAAATAACCCCCAGTGTTAAGAACTTCATCACAAGGGCTGTGAACCTATCCTAAAGCCTCCTTCTACTTTTCTAACTTCTTCCTGTCACTAATAGTGACAGCCAATAGGGAGCCACGAAGGAACAATGAAAAGGGTGGAGCTTCAAAATCTGGGAGACTAAAAGCTCCAGGACCACCCCAGTATTACTTAACTTCTCTGAGCCTTAGTTTAGTTGTAGGTAAAATGGGGATCATGCCTACATATGGTTGTTAGGAAGAGTAAATGAAATCATTTAAACACTTAGCAATATTTTACACATAGTTTAAATGTTAATCCCTCACCCTCCCACACCCACCCTGTTTCTTCTGAAGTAGAGGATCTAGGCTATATGATAAGAGACTCAAAACTAAAAAGAGAAAAATGAAGAACAAAGTTTAACTTGCCTATAAAGAAGTCACAGAACATTCGCATAGTTTAGAAATGGGCTTGGTAGTTAATAATTCTACTTATGGCCTTTGATTTCTTTGACCAAAAAGATATAAATATCCAATTTCCTGGACCACCTAGCCATGGGCAGATAAGGTAAAAGTGCTGCACTCTGTACAGCTGCAATTCTCACGGGAAAGTTTGAGGTCACTGCTGATAGATTAGTGGAAGGATGTTTTAGGGGTGGCTAGAATCCGTGGGGATTGTGCTGGCCTTATGTGGGTGGGCTCAGAGGGGGTTTAGTCCTCTGCCTTTGGTCCTGGAGTATTATGTTTGGGGAAACCCACACTAGGTGTATTATGTGCATAATTAGCAGGATGGGATTTACTTTGAAGAATTTATCTTATCTACTTCAAATTGCCAAGTCTAAACATTGCTGTGTGCTGCTGGCTCTGTAAAGGTCAAAGCCAAGATATTCTCTGTAATCACCAAGTGCTGGTATTAAACCTGTCAACTATAAGTATGCCAGTTAAAGAACTACTCCAGGAAAAAAAAAATCTTCATTTTCAGCTTAAAGTTGGTTTTAAACTGTTACTGGCACCATTTTTCCATCAGGCCAACGCTTGGAGAAAAACAAGTATCTATTTGAAGTTCTCCTTGGTCTTTAATGGACTGTGGGTTGGTGCTCCTGCATTTTAGGCCTAATTGAATGGATGCTCAGCTTTAGTTTCTAATGATACTTTAGATTTACAAAGATAAATCTTAACCTTGTCCCTATTGCATCTGCACACCAGTACGCAGAGAATGAACTGGGTTCTGTTATTCTACTCTCTTTTTTGTCTTCCTCCCCAACACTGTTCCTCCACCCTACCCAGTTCTGTAAAGGAAATACAACATTTTCAAAATCTTTGCTCCCTGTTGGGCTGCCATTGGTAAGAGTCGCTGTGTGCTTCAGCAAGCTTGGGAAGGCACTGCAGTCCTGACACTGCATTCAAGACCCATTGTGACACTCCTGTGCCCATCTGCATTGTTTGGAGGGTATTCAGTGATGGGTTCTGGGGAAAGGGTGGGCAAAGGCGCCTTTGTTCTTTGCCATCCTGGAACTTATAATAGTATGGCTGGGCGTGGTGGTGCACGCCTGTAATCCCAGTACTTGGGAGGCGGAGACCAGAGGATCCGGGTTCACGGCCAGCCTCAGCTAATTAGTGAGGCCCTCCACAACTTCGTGAGACCTGGTTTCAAAATAAAGGATAAAAAATAGGGCCGGGGGTGTAGCTCGGAGGTAGAACGCCCCTGGGTTCAATCCTCCGTACTGCAAAAAAAAATATATATATATATATAATGGTTATGCTTGCTTGCTTGCTTTTCTTTCCTTTTCCTTTTTTATTTCTTGTCCCTCCCTCCCTCCCTCTCTTCCTTCCTTTTTTTTTTGTGCTAGGGATATATTTATGCCTTTTAACTGCAGTCTGCAGGACTGAGGCACTACTCTTGGATTTTCTGATTTGAAAAAGCCAGTTATTTTTCTCTCTCTCTCTCTTTCTCTGTCTCTCTCTCTCTGTCTCTCTCTCACCTTTTGGAAATGGGATTGAGGAGGGAACTAATAAGAGTGTGCGTTTTTGTTCTATTGCTTTCTCATAATGAAAATATAGGATTAAAAAAGAATCGCAGCTATTTCTGATATAAGCTACTAGGTATTAAAGAGACCAAATACCTCTGTTGTGGTAGTTACAACTTTCCTTTATTAAAAGAAACAGACATCAGAATCCCCACTATCTCTGTGCCCTCTGAAAATGGGATTAACCTTGCTAGTTACCATGCATCTTCAACCATGAGCTGAGAAATGCCAAAGTCTAATCATTATTCTGATAGGAGTCTCAAACCTAATTCTTGCTGGCCATGGAAGATATGATAAAACTATTTTGCCAGGCATAGGCAGCCTCTTACCAACTGATTAGAGTTTGCAATGCAAGAAGAAATCTATTTTCCACCCTTGGTCTGTGATCTAGGGTATGAAGTAGATTTTAATCCTTGAACTGTTTAGTGTAGTTTTATTTTGTTTTTATGGTACTGGGAATTGAACACAGGGGTATTCTACCTCCAAACTACACCTCCAGCCCTATTTTATTTTTTATTTTGAAACAGGGTCTCACTAAGTTGCTGAGGGCCTGGCTAAGTTGTTGAGGCTGGCCGCGAACCTGTGATCCTCCTGTCTCAGCCTCCCAAGAACTGGGATTATAGGTGTGCGCCACCAAGCCTGGCTTTAATAGGGTATGGTTATTGGTCTGTTTAAATTTAGTGACATAATTTCAGAGAACAAAAGTAAGAACAGATCAGTGGAGAAATACCAGGCATTATGTTTATACAGAGCTCTTCATTTGTTCTTAGAAAGCATTAATTGCCAGGCCTTCTGCCAGGGAGCAGTACGCGCCCTTCATAATTTCACATTTTAGGAAGAGGGGTTCTCCAGGATGCTGGGGGCAGAGCTGGCTGTGCCACTTCACTGTCCTGCCCTCCCTGCCTTTGTCAAGTTTGGCTCAGGAATCCAAGGGCCTGGCCGTGGTCACATCCCCTAAACAAAGACACACAGATTGTTGGCGTCAGCTCTTCCAGAAGGGTGCTGTGAACTTTGACTTTGAGAATGCAGTGAGCATTGAGCTTTACACATCTGGCTTGTCGCTTTCTTGGGCCAGTGTCATCAGCAGATCTCAGTCGCCACTGGGGACTCGGCACCATGGAGAGCCACACTCAGATATGTTGCATTTGTTTTTGTCCCCTGTGAGTGCCTTGTTTTCATTAAGATTTTTGTCTCCTTGCCTAAATTTCATTAGTCTGCTCACATGTGTGCACATGCATGTGTGTTTGTATGTGTGTTTATGAGTTTAGGGTTTCTTCCTGGTGATTTGTAACTCAATAAAAAGTTCTTCTGAGCAGTAAACCTCCTTTATAAAAGGGCTGGGAGTATAGCTCAGTGGTACAGCATTTGCCTAGCATGTGCAATGCCCTAGGTTCAATCCCCAATGCTGGGGCGGGGGGATAAAGGGAAGAGTCAGGGAAGTGCACATAATTATTATTTTTCAAAATTAAAACTTTCAGGTAGAAATATTTTTAAAGTCAGTTACTATAAAATTCTAATTAAATAATTTTTTTTGTACTTGTAAGTTATCCTTGCCAGTTCTTATGGTTGCTTTCCCCATACTTATCTTGCAGTGGCTATAAAATGCAGTGAAAACAAATCCAATCCCCAAGAAGCTGTACAAGTGCTTTCTTCAGTTCGACTCAATTTACGGGGCTTGTTATCTAAAGCAAAGGTGAGTGGGAGTGATGTGTGAATTAATTAGAACTGTCATACAGTCAAAGGTCATTAGTCTCTGCTTACTGCTGTTAAGTCATCTTTTACATCAGGGATAATTTTAGGCCCACGTTGTATTTTAGATAATAGCTCCCAAGTGGTTGGTTGTGTTGGTGAGGATATTATTGACTCCATGGCTAGACCACTATACATGTGAGTAACTTAGGAGTCTTTGAATTTAATGTTTATAATCTAGCCTTTCTTTAATTTAAACAATATTCTTCTATTTATTGTCACTTTCCCCTAAGTGTCACATACTTGCCACTGGTGGCACTTGGGCAGACTTTTGATGTTATTATATATTTATTTCAATGCAAATTAGAAGAAGCATTATGGGCACATCAGTCCTACAGTTTCTTGAATATTATTGCTTGTTTTTCATTTACATAGTGATCATGTGTTTCCTTTAAGCTGGGTGTGGTGGCACATGCTTGTAATCCCAGTATTTGGGAAGCTGAGGCAGGAGGATCACAGGTTCGTGGGCACCCTCAGCTACTTAGTGAGGCCCTCTGCAACTTAGTGAGACCCTGTTTCAAACTAAAGAATAATAAAAAAAAATAGGACTGGGGGTGTCGCTCGGAGGTAGAATGCTCCTGGGTTCAATCCCTGGTACAGCAAAAAAAAGAGAGAAGTGTTTCCTTTTTTTTTTTTCTTCGGTACCAGGGATTGAACCCAGGGGCGTTCTACCTCTGAGGTACACCCCCGGCCCTATTTTTTATCCTTTATTTTGAAACCGGGTCTCACTAAGTTGCGGAGGGCCTAACTAAGTAGCTGAGGCTGGCCACGAACCCAGATCCTCTGGTCTCAGCCTCCCAAAGTACTGGGATTACAAGCGTGTGCCACCACGCCCAGCTCAGAAGTGTTTCCTTTAAATAAGGCATTTTTGTAAGTAAAAACAATTGATTTACATAAAAATATTAAGTAATAAATTGATCTGACAAAAAATTGTTAAGGTAGATGGCTGGTTGGACAATTGAAATGTACCATGAGCTCACAAATGCCGCCCTGTGGACCAGTGCTGGGGTGGGCACGTCTGAGGACCACCAGGAGCTCTGGAGAGGACTCGATTTTTAGGCTCTTTTTGTGACAGATAAGGATTAATGTCTGGGATGGAGCTCTGGAAATCTGCAAGATTTCCCGATTCTACTATGCTGTCAGGTTTAAATTATACTTCTGGAAGCAAAATATAACATATAACTTGTAGCACGATTTAGATTTAGTAATTTCTTTTCTAATCTTTACATTCTTCCACCATTTAATCTTGGGTTGCAAAGCAATTTTGATTTACTTATGAGAGAAAGTCTGCGCACATGGAAGCCACTTCTGGATGCCTTTTACTCCGTAAACAATTCCCAGAGTTTGTCTCTTTGTGAGTTGTTTGATCTTTCAGATTAAGGCATTATTTTTGCTTCTGTAAATAATTAGCTGATTTTCCCCTCCCCATTCAACTGAATTGTATTTCCTCCCAGCTTGGGAGCACAACTTCAGAATTATGTATCTCAGAAATCTGCGAGAGCTAGCTGGGCGTGGTGCTGCACACTTGTAACCCCTGTACTTCGGAGGATCACAGGTTTGAGGACAGCCTCAGCAAGTAGTGAGACCCTCAGCAAGTAGTGAGATCCTTTTTTTTTTTTTTTTTTTGCAGTACTAGGGATTGAACCCAGGGGCATTCTACCTCTGGGCTACACCCCCCAGTCCTATTTTTTATTCTTTATTTTTGAAACAGGGTCTCACTAAGTTGCAGAGGGCCTCACTAATTAGCTGAGGCTGGCCGTGAACCTGCAATCCTCCTGTCTCAGCCTCTCAAGTACTGAGATTACAAGCGTGCGCGACCACGCCCAGCTTAGTGAGACCCTATTTCAAAATAAAAATAAAATATGGCTGGAGGTATAGCTCAGAGGTAGAATGCCCCTGGGTTCAATCCCCAGTGGGAGGGAGGGAAGGATGGAGGGAGGGAGGGAAGGAGGGGCAAGGAGCAAAAGCTCCTCAAAGCAAGTCAAGCACCGAGCTTGCTCTGTGACTTGCTTCCCAGATTTGGAGCTGTTCCCTACTTTTGGTTAGATCACTAGCCCATCCATAACTGTTTATCTCTGCAGGATGTACTCCTCCAGTTCCCTTATCTCTCTGCAAAGCTTTTTCTCATCAGTTACTAGTTTTACATAAATTTGTACCTGCTTAACTTTAAAAAAAGTATTGTTTGTGCAGATACTGTATATCTTTCATATTGTGGTAGATTCTAGAATATTGAAAGTGCAGTCTCAGAACATCATCTGTGTTTAGAATTGTTCTCATTAGATCCCAACTGCATCATCCCAAAAATAGAAAACATTACCTCCTAATGCCTTCTTCAAAACACCTTTTTGCATATGATATTTGAGAGTCTCTGGTTAACTGATTATAATACTAAACTGAATTGCATTTCAAAACCCCTGCTTTTGAAGAACACTTTAAAAAATGAAAGTGAGTCAAGATAACTGTGTTAAATAGCTTGCAGTAGGCTTGATATGCATGAATCTCTGGCCTTTTTTTGGGGGGGGGACCAGGCCTAAGACTTCATGGAAATAAACTCCTAGAACTTTTTTTTTTGCCTGTTAAACAAAGAAATGTTTTATTAATGTAAACAGACACAACCTGAGCATTCTAAGAAATTTAAATCGACTCATCTAACAAGTGACAGTCCAGGCTCTCCCACGACAGAGTGACTCTCTGCCCTTGCACCCTGTCATTGTGCAAGCTTCTGGCAAGAATGGCGCGAGGGCTCTTGGTTGGAGGCCAGGCAGCCCGGAGACAGAAACCCGGAGGCAGAGCAGATTTTACCTCTTACACTCAGCAATTATTTATTCTTTCTAAACTCCAGTTCTCTCTGCTTCCTCCTTACCTCAGAGAGAAGCCATGCAGATTCATTATGATCTGCAGGCACTGTAATTCTTGGTTAAAAAATATACCATGTGAGTCCAAGTTATTTTCCTAAAAGATAGTTTCTCAACTGATCACATTGTAGCAGTTCCTGTGTCATTCTATTATGAAAAGCTGCACAAACTATGTAGTCAAGTCTGATGAAAAAATATATGGCAAGCTAAATAAATTTCTGATTAAAACACACACAGACACATACACAGGCATGTGTGCAAACACACACACACACACACACACACACACACACACACACACACACTATGGTCATAAAACCCTGAAGCTGAGTTTCTTGGGTGCCTATATTGGCTCAGCAGGAAGCTCCTACAGAGGCATTCCGAAAGGTTTTCAGCTATGGTAGCATTATTAAAGTATGTTGCAATAAACCCAAAGTAATTCCTTTTCCAGGTGGAGCACACATTTATTTTTATTTTGTTGGGTTTTTAAAATTTTTATTTATTTATTTATTTTGCAGTACTGGGGTTCAACCCAGGGGCATTCTACCTCTGAGCTATACCCCCAGCCCTATTTTTTATTCTTTATTTTGAAACAGGGTCTCACTAAGTTGTGGAGGTCTCACTAAGTAGCAGAGGCTGGCTGCGAACCCGGATCCTCTGTTCTCAGCCTCCCAAGTACTGGGATTACAAGCGTGCGGTTTTTTTTAACCAAGTTTTTATAGTCTTTGTGGTCTCTGAGGCCAACATGAAAATTAATTTTCAGATAAGTAGCATAAAGGGTATGATTTATATGACTTTGAATATAAAATATATTTATTTTGCTTTCATACACAATAAATAAATTTTTGTTTGGATGCATTCAAAAACCACTGTATAGCTGGGCATGGTGGTGCATGCTTGTAATCCCAATACTTGGGAAGCTGAGACAGGAGGATCACAGGTTTGTGCCCAGACTCAGCAACTTAGTGAGACCCTCCTCAACTTAATGAAACCCTATTTAAATAAATAAATTAAAAAAAAAAGGGCGGGGGGTGTAGCTCAAAGGTAGAATGCCCCTGGGTTCAATCCCCAGTACCAAAAAAAAAAAAAACTGTATGACATTGTAAAAAAATTGTATGACATTGAAATGAATAACCAATATTTAAGGCAACTACTCTGAAGAGCAGAGCTTTTGTTTTGATTCCTGGTTTAATTATTATGGCTTGTACATTTCTTTTTTTTTTTTTTTTTTTTTTGCGGTACCGGGGATTGAACCCAGAGGCGTTCTACCTCCGCGCTACGCCCCCGGCCCTATTTTTTATACTTTATTTTGAAACCGGGTCTCACAAAGTTGCGGAGGGCCTCACTAAGGAGAGAGAGAGAGAGAGAGAGAGAGAGAGAGAGAGAGCGAGCGCTGAGGCTGGCCGCGAACCCGGATCCTCCGGTCTCTGCCTCCCAAAGTACTGGGATTACAAGCGTGCGCCACCACGCCCGGCTTGGCTTGTACATTTCTAAGATGGTAAGGAATACCACCATTGCTACTATAATGTTATTATTATGCAAAGGGTATTTTAACTCTGTATCTATTTTATTTGAAAGAAATGATTATGCTTTTTTTTTGTGTGTCGCAGCAACTTTTTACAGATGTGGCAAAAGGAGAAATCTCCAGGGAGCTAGCAGATGAAATAGCAGCTATGGACGACTTGGTAACAAAGCTCCAAGACCTGAGCAACCAGTTTCGGAATCAGTACTGACTGTCCTGGGAGCATTTTCTGGAAAAAGTGCTTTCACCTTCTGGAACTTCTCTTATACCTGTATATCTGAAACACAAATATTGATTTTTAAAATAAAAAATGTTATGGTTCACATTCTTGTTTTTGTGATATTCCCAAATGTTTGCACTTTCTGAAGTACATTAAATTAAAAGATCCTTATTTCTTTAGGCTTTACTTATAGTTAATTTCAGTATTTATATTATTCTTAAGGTATTTCAGCACAAAGAACAAATAGGTTAGTTTTCTTTTTAGCATAGAGTTTATTTTCTTTCAGCCTAACATGAATTGAATCATGCTTTGGAAAACTTTAGTCTACTTGTAATCCCAGTACTTAGGAGGCTGAGACCGGAGGATCTGGGTTCACGGCCAGCCTCAGCTACTTAGTGAGGCCCTCCACAACTTAGTGAGACCCTGTTTCAAAATAAAGAATAATACATAGGTCTGGGGGTGTAGCTCAGAGGTAGAATGCCCCTGGGTTCAATCCCCAGTACCACAAAAAAAAAAAAAGAAAACTTTAGTCTAAACGGAAAAAAAATTATGTACTAAAATTTTGTGGAATCATTAGATTAGCTACTTTATAGTCCAAAAGTGATAAAAGAGTGATTTGGTGATGGAAACATTTACACTTCTTGAGGTTGTGTGTTTGGGTTAGAGAGATACAGGCTTGGCTACATTGGAAGTGAGCGCTTGGTTTAACTTCTAAATCAAGAAAATGAAAGACAAAAAGTGACATAACCCAAGTTACGACTCGGCGTTAGCCACTAGCTGCCAGGCTGTTACCTCCTCCTCCTGGTGTCGCCCTTAGCCACTAGCTGCCAGGCTGTTACCTCCTCCTCCAGGTGTCGGCGTTAGCCACTAGCAGCCAGGCTGTTACCTCCTCCTCCTCCTGGTGTCGGCGTTAGCCACTAGCAGCCAGGCTGTTACCTCCTCCTCCTGGTGTCCACCGCCAGCCCAAAGATGTTGCTTAATGAGGTTATCATGGGTGAAGACAGCTATAAATGGTGCCATATTACAAAAATGCCCAAGTAAAAAGCTTTCTTAGTAATGTGTGTGGAAACAAATATTGAAGGCAGCAGCTGAGCTTAATAATCTTAGCACAAAAGTCATAGCGAGGAACTCTTAGGTTCCTGGCATGCTTGCTGAATTTTGGGTCCCATGCATAAATCACTCGACCCTTCATAATCCATAAGTACAATGTACTCTCAACATTTAAAAAGTGTTTTAAAAATTCTTTCATGAATGAATTTTGCTTATGAGTGCTCTTCAGTGCTAAACGATCTCTTTCCTTAACCACCTGCTTCTCTTCTCTCTTATCATACTAGTCTTTAAAAAAAAATGTTTATGAGCCAGGCATGGTGGTGCATGCCTCTAATCTTAGTACTTGGGAGGCCGAGACAGGAGGCTCACAGGTTCAGGGACAGCCTCAGCAACTTAGTAAGATGTCGCAAAACAAGTCACCAAAGGATCGTCTCTTTTTGGTCCTGTTTGTCACTCTGTGCTGGCTCAGAGTCTGCAGGAGGCTGCCCTGTACTCTCTTAATCATGGGACTGTCTCACGAAAGAGAGTTATCCATGTCTTCTTTTAAAGGACAAAGACCCATTAGTTATGTTTAATAATCTCACATATATGAGTGTTTAAATTGAAGAAAATCCGTGGGGAGGTAAAAGGGGGAAAGTTTGGGGGTTTCTAATCAAAACCTCATCTCTATGGCCTGCGGACACTTCACACTTGGCTCCTTGGCTTCCTCTGCAGAGCCGTGTGATAATAGGATCTTCCCACAAGTTCTTACCGCTCATCGCACTTTCACCCAACCTCCGACGTAGTAACCTTAGCTGTTCAAACAGCTGCGTATCATTTACCTTAGGGGATTGCTGCTTTCTGTTAATCTATTATGACTAAATATTTGTATTTCCAAATACCTTATCTTTTACAAGTTTTTGTTTTTCTAATATTAATACTCTCATCTTCAGAAGTATTCTTTTGCTTTGTCAATTGGAAAAGTAGAAAAGATGTGATTGTGTAACTGGATGGTGTTCTCACAGTATGAATGATAATAGCTACAAGTTACTGATTTCTCGTATGTGCCCAGCATTGTACGTAGCATCATCTTTCACCCCCTAAAGAGCCCTGCCAGGTTGGTTTTTGATATAACTAGGAAACTGAGGGTCACAGATGCTAGAACGAGAAATAGCAGGATTCAGACTGCTCGTGCCTGCACTTCCCCGCTTGCTGTGCCGAAGCTTCCGATAGCCAGCTGACTTCAGTCTTCCCTTTCTGACAATGGGACCCCTGGACAGTTTGCCTGTCTTCATTCAGAAAGTTCTCCAAAGGAAATTCTGTGAGGTCTCAACTGAGAATAGCTTGTGATTTGTTATGATTATTCTTTTTTTTTTTTTTTTGCACTACTGGGCATTGAACCCAGGGGCATTCTGCCTCCGAGCTACACCCCCAGCCCTATTTTTTATTCTTTATTTTGAAACAGGGTCTCACTAAGTTGCGGAGGGCCTCACTAAGTAGCTGAGGCTGGCTGTGAATCTGCGATCCTCCTGTCTCAGGCTCCCAAGTACTGGGAGTACAAGCGTGCGCCACCATGCCCGGCTTTTAAAAATTATTCTTTTTTTTTTTTTTTTTGCAGTACTGGGGATTGAACCCAGGGGCGTTCTACC
>PVJS01016748.1:0-18515 GCA_004027185.1 Glis glis
CTGCTCTGCACGTGGCCCACGCGGGCGTTGCTGGGCGACACTGCTTTGCACGTGGTCCGCGGTGGGCGTTGCTGGGCGACACTGCTCTGAACGTGGTCCACGGCAGTCATTGCTGGGCGATGCTGCTCTGCATGTGGTCCTCGGCGGACATTGTTGGGTGATGCTGCTCTGCACGTGGTTCAAGGCAGACGTTGCTTGGTGACGCTGCTCTGCACGTGGTCCAAGGCGGATGTTGCTGGGCGACGCTGCTCTTCATGTGGTCCGTTGTTGGGCCACGCTGCCCTGCACGTGGTCCACAGCGGACGTTGCTAGGCGACTCTGTTCTGTATGTGGTCCACGGCAGACATTGCTGGGCGACGCTGCTCTGCACGTGGTCCTCGGTGGGCGTTGCTGGGCGACGCTGCTCTGCACGTGGTCCGCGGCGGGCGTTGCTGGGCGACTCTGTTCTGTATGTGGTCACAGCGGATGTTGCTGGGCGATGCTGCTCTGCACGTGGTCCACAGCGGGCGTTGCTGGGCAATGCTGTTTTGTATGTGGTCCATGGCAGACATTGCTAGGCGACACTGCTCTGCACGTGGTCCACGCGGGCGTTGCTAGGCGACGCTGCTCTGCTGTGGTCCGCAGCGGACGTTGCTGGGTGATGCTGCTCTGCACGTGGTCCACGGTGGACATTGCCAGTGGATTGTCGCATGTGTTTTTGCTGAGGGTGGGTGCAGCCTGTGATAATAATGGAGTTGTGCAACTTCAGTTCCCCATCAAGGGAGGACTGGCCATCCAGCTGCTGAGAGCGTAGCTAGCAGGCGGGCCAGCTGTTAGCACCTTGGGGGTCGGCCGCAGTTGTGCTGCTCCTCATGACTGAAGGTCATGCCTTTCCCAGGGCAGCCTGCACCTCGTGACTGAGTCAGAAAGGCGACTTGGAGAGAGGTTATACAGACCCAGCTGTTCCAGACCACTGCCGGACAGCTCTGATGGGCAGTCGGGCCCTGGTTGCTGGAGGCCTTTCCAGGCTTGCGTTGCGTTTTTGTCTGCTCCCTCTGTCCACTTCTGCTTCTCCCTTTCTCAGCCTCCCAAGTACTGGAATTACAAGTGTGCGCCCACGCCCAGCTTCTGTTTCCTTTTTTTTTTTTTCCTGGAGTACCGGGGATTGAACCCAGGGGCATTCCACCTCCAAACTCCACCCCCAGCCCTATTTTTTATTCTTTATTTTGATACAGGGTCTCACTAAGTTGAGGAGGGCCTCACTAAGTAGCTGAGGCTGGCCGCGAATCTGTGATCCTCTTGTCTTGGCCTCCCAAGTTCTGGGATTACAAACATGTACGACCACACCCAGCTTCCTCTTTAAAAAGAAAAAAATTTGGTGATTACTGTTCCTTCACTTACCTTCTGAGTGGGAGAGATTTTCTTTTTCTTTTTTATACTTTTCTTGGTGCATTGCAATCATACATCATAGTGAGGCTGAAAGTGATGCGCTCACACATGTGCACAGTACTTGGTGTGACTCCCTCCGCGTCCCACCCTCCTCCCTCCTCCCTCCCCGTCCATGGTAGTGAGATTGGTAAACCGGGCATGGTGGCGCACGCTTGTAATCCCAGTACTTTGGGAGGCGGAGACCGGAGGATTCGGGTTCGCGGCCAGCCTCAGCTCTCTCTCTCCCTCCCTGTCTCCCTCTCTCTCTCTCTCTCTCCTTAGTGAGGCCCTCCGCAACTTCGTGAGACCCGGTCTCAAAATAAAGTATAAAAAATAGGGCTGGGGGTGTAGCGCGGAGGTAGAACGCCCCTGTGTTCAATCCCCGGTACCACAAAAAAAAAAAAAGAAATAAAAAAGAGATTGGTAGTGAGACCTTCGTATATGGACGTCATATTATTTAAACCGTGTCCTTCCTCCATTCTCCTTTTTCTTCTCCTTCCTTCCCACCCCCAACTCCCTTCCACCAGTAGAAACTGGTCTCTCTCCTCATTTATCTGAAGTCCCTTTTGTTTCTTATTTTCTCACTCTCTCTATTTTTCTTTCTTTTTTTTTGTGTGTGTGGTACTGGAGGTTGAACCCAGGGGCATTCTACCTCCGAGCTACACCCCCAGGCCTATTTTATCTTTATTTTGAAGCAGGGTCTCACTAAGTTAATGAGAGTGTCACTATTTGCTGAGGTTGGCCTCGGACCTGCGATCTTCCCGTGGCAGCCTCCCAAGTACTGGGATGACAGGCGTGGGCCTCCGCGCCCGGCTCTATTTCCTCTTCAGCTCCCACACACACAGGAGCGACTTTGTTTCTTCTGCTGCAGTCTGATTGTCTAAGGCAGGGGACAAAGGCGGGGAGCAGGAGCTGCCTGGGCGCCTGGGTCCCGCACTTGCTCATAGACCAGGCTGCCCTCCCTCCAGGCCACAAAGCCTGCGGGCGGAGGGCGACTGTGACTCACTCTGCAGCTTCTAGAGAAATTGAAGCTGGATCTGGAAGGAAATCTCCACGGATCGTATATCGAAATAGCAGCTGCCCAGGCTGGCGTGCGGCCGGCTAATGCCGCTTCCCTAGCACCTACCAATCTATAGGATTTGCAAGGTAATTGAAAAAAAAACTTCTCCTACAAAGCCAAACTTTTTCTATTTTTCAACGTAAAGCTTTTAATACACATGCTTTGGGCTGACCCTGGGGAATACGTTCACCTTTTGAGTGGCAGATTGACCTGAGAGATGCTTCCAGTGAAATTGATCATATTATGTTACGTGCCTGTAGGAATACGCCACAACGAAACCCACTCTTCTTTATAATATTATGTACCAATTAAAAAAAATTTATTAGAAGCCCACTTTTTAAAATGCTAACTTTGGCCGGGCGTGGTGGTGCACGCTTGTAATCCCAGTACTTTGGGAGGCGGAGACCGGAGGATCGGGGTTCACAGCCAGCCTCAGCTTGCGCACGCTCTCTCTCTCTCTCTCTCTCCCTGTCTCTGTCTCTGTCTCTCTCTGTCTCTACCTAGTGAGGCCCTCCACAACTTCGTGAGACCCGGTCTCAAAATAAAGTATAAAAAATAGGGCCGGGGGCGTAGCGCGGAGGTAGAACGCCCCTGCGTTCAATCCCCGGTACCGCAAAAAAAAAAAAATGCTAACTTTGGTGCATTGTAATTATAGAGTGAGATTCAAAGTGATATATTAACATATATCATGTTGAATATATTATATATTTTATTAATATGTCATATTAATATAATATATTATATAACATGTATGTTAATATATATGTTCAATCCCCAGTACCACAAAAAAGATTAAAGTAAATTTCATCTGTTTCTATTCTTAAAGATGGGGCTGTGCCAGGCGTGGTGGCGCACACTATAATCTCAGTACTTGGGAGGCTGAGACAGGAGGGGAGCAGGTTTGAGGCCAGCCTCAGCAACTTAGCGAGTCCCTGTTTCAATAAAAAAAGGGCTGGGGGTGTAGCGTGGAGGTAGAATGCCCCTGGGTTCAATCCCCAGTACCAAAAATAAAAATAAACACGGGGCTTTAAGCACACGTCAAATTCTGTCTGTGATTCATGCTGTACTTCTCTCTCGTGGGCAGGGCTGGTTGAAGGAGAGACGGGCAGGGACCACGAGGTGGACACGTGGGTGTGTGGTTACAATGGTGCTGGGTGCTTTACAGAAACACGGGGTGCTGGGGAGGCAGCCAGCGGGGCCCCGGGAGCTGGTCTGAGGAAGAGTGAGCCAGGTAGGGTGAGGGAGGGAGGTGGGCGCTGGCGAGCACGGACTTCCCTAGCAAAACCACAGCAAATAGGAGTATGGCAAATGCGAGGAGCAGAGAGAGGGCGGTGTGGCTGGGGTACGGGGAGGAGAGGGGGCACGATGGAGAGAGGTGGAGAAGGTGGTCCCCGGGGCCATGTTGAGGATGTGGGATGTTCTCCTGAGGAACGGTTAGGAGGAACTAGCAGAGGGAGGGCATGATGTATGCATGAACAAAATCAAATCGTTCCAGCTGCAGAAGTGGAGAGCCCAGTTATCTCCCCATTTTCCAGATCCTTCTGACTGAAGCAATGGGAGGAGAGGCGGAGAGAAGTCACAGAGCTATCATGGAGGCCCAGGGGCCAGAACGTGGTGACTAGCATCACACGAGGGATAGAAAGAGGAAGTGTGATTCGGCGGGGCTCTGCTCGGGGGTCCTGGATGGGTGGTCTGCATATTTTCAGATGAGCTCTTACTAAAGCGCCCTCCAAGGTCAAGGAGGGATGTGCCTGACCTCAGGAGCTCCCCGCCTCATGGGGGAGACAGACCCATGCGGAGCTCTTTCTGTCATACAGGGAGATGGAATTTTAACAAGGGGCTCAGGAGAAATGTTCTGAGAAGTAGGATTTGAGCCAGCTTGGGAGGATGAGCAGGGTTTCATGAGCAGAGAAGGCAGGATGGGGTGTTCTAAATAATAAAAAGTAGCTGTCAGGAGGATTATGCTGTGGTCTGACAGACCTCCTGCAGGTGCTCTGCAAACATTCCTGATACGTCTTGTAGCCACACTGGCGGGGGGCACGGCTGCTGTCAGGTGGGCCCGCTTGTCTTCCGTTTATGGCAGGCATCAGCAACTTGCCTGCTCTTCCCATAAATATTCACAGAATCCTGTTGGTAAAAGCTGGACCAAGCATTCAAGTCTGGGTGGGTCTGACTCCAGAGGTCTAGCACTTCCTGTGCACTAGTGGGCTATCATAGTCTAAACACATGTTTAAAACATGTTAAAAACATGGCTTTAAAAAATATATATATACATATATATATACATATATATGTATATATATATATATATATATATATTATTTCAAGAGGCATCTTAGAACTGACATGTATCAAATATTGCGCCAGTGAGTATGCCCAGGGACTTGCCAGAACGAGCTCATTATAAACACTGATACTAAAGTCAGAGTCCCGGGTTCAAGTTCAGGCTCTAGCCTTGGGCTTTCTGGGTCTCAGTCTCTCCCTCTGCAAAGTGAAAATGATACTCACAGTGTTTTCCCACCTCTCAGGATAAAGAGAGTTAATTCTTGTAATGATGATGGTTGTTCAATAAAAACGATCTTATTTAATTCTCACCATGACTCTCTGTTGTCTGTTTTTCAAATGCGTTAAGTTTGTTCCCTAAGGTTACCCGGAATCGCGGCAGAGCTTGGATTCAAACCAGGCCCTCTCTGACCTCCGTGTCCCGTGTGCCACTTCTTCGGGTTGGGTTGGAGCAATGATAGCCCGTGTTCCGGGTCAGCTCCGTGTGCTGACTTCCACGGCTCACATCAGAATGTTTGCAGATAAAGCAAGCTGCCCCTTCCCATCTCTCTTCTTCTTGTCTATATTCATCCCTGACCTTCCAAGCAAAAATAATGAGCGATGCTCATGCACATCCTGACCTCCCGCCCTTTAATTCCTTCTTTTTCCCTTTCCTTTTTATACTCTAGTTCCTGATGTTAGAGTCTCCGATGCTCCCCTAAAAGCTCATGTGTTGAAAGTGTGGTCCCCAAGGCAGCCAGGGTCAGAGGTGGGACTTTCAGGTAATTATTGGCTCATGAGGGCTCTGATCTCATTAGGGAATTAATGCATCCATCAAATGGGTTAATCCACTCATGGACAAATTGACTACTAGAAAGCAGAACTTGGTAGAAGGAATTAGGTCACCTGCAAGGGTTTGTCTTCTCCCAACCCTTTCCTCTCTCTCTCTCTCTCTCTTTCTGCTTCCCAGCTGCCAAGCACTGAGCAGCCTTTCCTCAGCCACACCCTTCTGCCATGATTTTTTTTTTTTTTGCCTTGGAGCGGGTCAGCCACAGATGGAACCTCCGAAACCATGAGCCAAACAAACCTTTCCCCTCCTAAGTTGTTCTTGTCCGGTATTTTGGTCACTGTGATGAACAGCTAACACCCCTGACACGGACACATGAGCACAACTATTATCTGGGAAAAACTCTCAGGAAGCAAAAGTAAGGGGAAAATTTAAGGTTGGAAGGAAGACTTGGAATTCAAGCATTGGTTCAACATACTTAAGCAACATACTTAAGTTGCTTGGCGGAGCTCCAGTAGAGACCAGCCCAAAGAAGACAATGAGGACCAATTGAAGACAGGAAGGCCTCGCCGTGGAATCAGTTATAGCCTTGATCTTTCTCCCAGAATATGAGGCCGCTTGCTGTAGACATCAGCAAGACTAGTGAACTATAGACATTTGTTCATTGCACCGTTCCTTCTACCGATCTGCAAACTTTTTCTGTGAAGGCACCAATAGTAAATATTTTCAGTGTTGTTGGGCATTACCATCTCTGTAGTACTTATGCAACTCTCTCCTGGTGGTTTGAAAGATCTCTCAGACACGTGAACACACAGGTGTGGCCGTATGCTGAACATTTTATTTATGGACACTGCAAGTTGATTTCATATCATTGTCACATGCCAAGAAATAGCATTATTCTTTTCTCCCCCCCCAACATTTAGAAATGTAAAAATCATACCTAGCTCATGGGCCAGATGTGGCATACTGGTCAGTTTTCCCGCCACTAGTTTACTCGGTAACAGGGACTGTGTGATCAAGTGGACCCTAACTTTACCCTCACAGAGTTTTAATGAAGTTATTCAAGTTTCACTCAAAAAAGGTCCCTATGCTCAAAATGTTTGGGAAATGCTGGGTTTCAGAAGAGTGCCTTTTTATTTTTTGCAGTACTGGGGATTGAACCCAGGGGCATTCTACCTCTGAGCTCCACCCCCAGCCCTATTTTTTATTCTTTATTTTGAAACAGGGTCTCACTAAGTTGCAGAGGGCCTCACTAAGTAGCTGAGGCTGGCTGCGACCCTGCGATCCTTTCTCAGCCTCCCAAGTACTAGGATGACAAGCGTGAGCCACGACACCCGGCTACAGAGTGTCTTTTTTTTTGCGGTACCATGGATTGAACACAGGGGCATTCTACCTCCGAGCTACATCCCCGGCCCTATTTTTTATCCTTTATTACTGCAGAATGTCTCAGAGCCCTTCATGTGCAAAACAAACTTGCAAGCCGAACTTACTTGACTATAGAAACTTTTTACATATACAATACTTTGCATGACTGGCATTGCCTGGAGAGCCTATGAGAAAACCCCCTTTTCTTACCAAGACACCCAGTGTTTTGAACAGGTTTCTCTAGATTAACAGAATACACAGAATGAGTATATTTGAAAAAAGGGATTTATCAGATGGGCTTACAGTTTGAAGCAATGTAGTCCCGGGTTCTGACTGCATGTGGAGAGTCAGAGGAACCAGTAGCTGGTTGAACGGTCTAAGAGCTGGAGTCTTAGGATCGGAGCAACCACTAATTCAGTTCCAGTCCAAGACGTGAAGACCAGGAAGCTCTTCGGAGAAACGATGGTGAAGTTTCAGTTCCAAGAGCTGGAGGCCGAGAAGATCAAGAAGCTCTTCAGAGAAAGGCGAAGCCGGCGGCCGACGATCTCAGGCGTTTTCCTCGGAAAGAGTCGCACGCACTCTACGCGGCTTCTCCCTCTTTATCTAAGTCCGCACTTATCAGAATCCTGCTGCCTACATTCAGGGCAGGGCTTTCTGTTTAATCTGCTGTTACACACCCCAAATCACATAATCTTGGGTGTGTCATGATCAGGTCAAGTTGACAACCTAGATTAACTATCATACCCAGCTACCCAGCTGAACGATGAGGTCCGACTTGGAGGTCTCCTTCCTTCTAGGTTCATTCTCTGTCTTCCAGTGACCACGCAGTGCTTTAAAGTGACACCCACTCTTTGGATACAAAGGTGTAAATGACAAAGAGAAATATCCGCTCTGGAATATGCGACTTTCTGCTTGGTTATGTAAGCCCCTGGTTGAATCCCTGCCGTGCGTGTGTCTGTGGCTTTCAGTCCCCAAGTCCCCGAGACTCCTCTCCAACTCACCCCACGGTCCGCGGCTGGGTTCAGTTTCAACTTCTCAGTTGTGTAATGGTTGCTTTAATAATTAAACTTGCCAGCCCATCTGACAACGAAGCCCTTTGGGGCCACGGTGCCAAAAGCAGCCGGAATGAGACGGGGAGGCTCTGGTGCAGAAAATCGAGGTGTGAACTGCTTAAAAAGCAAGCATGAGTCCTAGGATTTAGTGGGGCCAGTTTCTATTAGAATTGGAGAGCCTTTCCCAAAACTCATCTAATATGGATGCTCCTTGGGGCTTGAGGTGCTAAAGGACTCAGAGCAGAGTCATTTTCTAGAGTTAGGGCCAAGGCAAAAATTGTGTGGAGTCAGAATTACCCTCGGAAATCCTGTAAGTCACCAATAAAGTGTCAAAAACAAAACAGAACAGAACATGACTTTGTGTTTCTCAGTAGCCTCTTAGTCCTAAAAGCTAAAAAGTCATTTCTCTCTAGTGTTGTATGAGTCCCCTAGTTTTGTGGTACCCCATGGGGATTTGAACCCAGGGGCATGCTACCTCCAAGCTACACCCCCACCCCTTTTTAAATTAATTAATTTTTTTGCAGTACTAGGGATGGAACCCAGGGGCATTCTACCTCTGAGCTACACCCCCAACCTTATTTTTTATTCTTGATTTTGAAATAGGGTCTCACTAAGTTGCAGAGGGCCTCACTAAGTAGCTGAGGCTGGCCTCGAACCCGGATCCTCCGGTCTCAGCCTCCCAAGTACTGGGATTACAAGTGTACGCCACCACGCCCGGCTTAAGTCACATTATTATTATCGTCATTGTCTCTTTATCATTGGTGTTGCCACATTAAATAAGATATGCAGTATGTAATGTGCCTGGTCCGGTGCCTGGCCCTTCTGGGCCACCCGAGAAGGTGTCGCTCTTTCTCTACATGTGAATATGAACGTGCACACTGCACGTGCACTCAGGCATCCGTTCAAGGAAATGGATTATTTTTATCAAAATACAAGAAGCCGGTGCCACCGCACCAAAACCATCGCCCATATTTTCGTTGTCATTTCTCTGCACCTAAACACAGGTGTGGACAATGAAAGGAAAGGGTACAAACCTGGGCCCCCTGCCCTGAAATTTGCCTGAAGAAAGAGGGGGGACCAAGAGGCCCTGAAAATACACGTGGCCTGTCTACACCCAAGATCACTTATTGCTTGTCTGTTGCCTTAGAAATAGGGCCCCGCCCTGGAACCAGGCAAATCTCAGTTCTTTTTTTTTTTTGCGGTACCGGGGATTGAACGCAGGGGCGTTCTACCTCCGCGCTACGCCCCCGGCCCTATTTTTTATACTTTATTTTGAAACTGGGTCTCACGAAGTTGCGGAGGGCCTCACTAAGTAGAGAGAGAGAGAGACAGGGAGAGAGAGAGAGAGAGAGAGAGCTGAGGCTGGCCGCGAACCCGGAGCCTCTGGTCTCCGCCTCCCAAAGTACTGGGATTACAAGTGCGCACCACCACGCCCAGCGTCAAATCTCAGTTCTAATGGTGCTCCAGAAATAAGAGGGGGACCTTGGTGGGTGGCTCCACTCTTCTAGGCCTCAGTTTCCTCATTTGTAAGATGAGGACAAGCATCGTCTCCTTCTTCTGCAGTCATGAATTTGCGGATGGAATGAATGAATTTGTGAATGACAAAATGCTTTTATTGCCTGCCAAAGCGTGCTCCGTTATTGTTGTTGGTGTTTGGCTTTTAGTTTCACAGGTCTTTCCCTCTATCTAAGTCATTTATTCCCTCGCTCGACTAATATATGAGTGCACGCCATGTACCAGAGCGGCCCCAGGAAATGCATTCAACAGACGGAACACAGTGAGCATTAGTAATAACCGAACATTGATTGAGCGCTGCCTATCATCGGCTTCTGTTCAAAATGCTTTGCATTGACTATTCGCCCAGTACCTCTATGAAGTTTGTTATCCTTGCTAGACAACCCAGGATCAGAGAGGTTAAGCTACCTGTGCAAGGTCACAGAGCCACGTGGTAGAGCAAGAGTGAGACCCCGGCACTTGGTCTACAGTGTCCCTCTTCAATCGCAAGGGGATATGACTACCCACACCCACACTCACCCCAGGGCTCTGCCAGGGTGCGAGGGTGATTGCCAGTTTGTGACATAAACTTGCCAACCACTCTCGCCCTGAAGTTCAGGGACAATACTCAGTGCTGGTTCAATGAGGGAAATAACAAATTCTCTCACTAGACCAAAGGAGTGGCAGACCTAATTGAATGCTGGGAGCCGCAGGATCGCTGGTGAATTGCCCGGGATGAATGCCTCTGCTTATCTTCATTTCAAAGAGCATCGCTTGCGCCTGCGACACAGCCCTGGAGGATTCGTACTCGCTCCCCAGAAAATCAGCCAAAATGAATTTCCCAAATATTTCCAACAATCCTCCAACCCAGCCAAATGAAATTAAATTCCACCTTTCTTGAAGGTGAGGTTTTTTTAAATGTGTGTGTGAGCCACCGACTGATGTTTAATTTCAAATCCCCAAACATTGAGGCTATTGATCTTGGTAGGTGTAAAGATTAATATTTCTGAAGAGGATAGATGGAGGAGGGAGATATCCAGGTAATTACGAGTAACATCCAGTAAAGAAATATCATAAATATTGAAAAGTTGAAGAAACGACTACTAGAGGACAAGCCAAGAAGAGTTGAAAGATCAGGACTTGTGTGTGTGGAGGGGGGAGGGGGAGTAAGGAGAAAGAAAAGGGAGTGGGTGACTGAGAATTTACTGCTTAGAAAAAAATACTCTTTAAATTCATCTTTCTATTAGGCCAGAGGGCCGGTCCTGTCCTGTCTCCAGAGGTTTTGAATCTCTTCTCAGCCCCTTCTGTTAAAAGGAGCAGCGCGATTCACAGTAGCCAAATTATGGAACCAGCCTAGGTGTCCATCAACAGATGAATGGACTACAGAATTATGGGATATGCACACAATGGAATTCTACTCAGCCATAAAGGAGAACCAAATGATGTCATCTGCAGGAAAATGGAAGGATCTAGAGAATATTACGATTAGCCAGTCACAGAGAGTGAAGGGTCGTATGTTTTCTCTCATATGCTCAAGCTAGGGAGTAATCAGGACACCAGAGGGGCTTCAGATAATGGAGGAGAAACGCCAGTGGAGCCAGGGAGGGGGTCTAGGGGAAGGGGATGGGGGAGAGGGAGGATCAATGAAGGAATCACTTCCATCGACATTATGAACATATGTGAGAATACCAATGTCAGCCTCAACACCCTGTATCGGGAAGGGGGGAGTGGGGAGGGAGCTGGGGAAAGCCCGCCAAGTGCTGTGTGCATGTGGGTCACTATCACTGTGAACTACATTACGATGGGAGACTATAATAGACCAATATATATATATATATATATATATAATATTTATAAAATTATAAATTTTATAATTATATATATATATCCCACACAGAGTGCTGTGTGCATGTTTGTCCCCTTCCCTCTGAACTTCATTATTATTATTATTATTATTTTTTTTTGCGGAACTGGGGATTGAACCCAGGGGTGGTATTCTAACTCCAAGCTCCACCCCCAGCCCTATTTTTTATTCTTTATTTTGAAACCGGGTCTCACTAAGTTGCGGAGGGCCTCCCTAAGTAGCTGAGGCTGGCCACGAACCCGGATCTTCTGGTCTCAGCCTCCCAAGTACTGGGATGACAACTGTGCGCCACCACACCCGGCTTCCTGAACTTCATTGTGATGTGTGATTACAATGCACCAATAAAAGTCCATTTAGAAAAGAGAAATTCCAGCACATAATGAGTGGTAAAGATGAACACATAATTCCAGCACATAACGAGGCACACCTTGGGTTTTCAGGGAGAAATGTGGCATCAGGAGGTGGCGGTATGTCACTGAGGAGGAAGAATTCCATGGCAGACCATCTTGAAGGAGAAACAGTAGCCATAGGTTCCTCTCTGGCAGCTCTAGGGAAGCACCTGCTTGCCATGATGGAGACCTGGAGGCCTCCTCAGTGCCCAACTCTCACTCTTTCTCCACAGCCGGCAGTGTCCTGTTCTACCGATGTCACCTAGACACACTGCTGGGATCTTTTCTCTCTTCTCTCTTGCCTGTATCAAGTCACACCTTGCAAAAGCTCACCGGGGTTAACGCAGCGCTTTCTATTTGACTCCCAGGTCTTCCACCCGCTGGTCCAAGTGTTGCAGCTGCCCGGGCCACGCAGACCCAATTTAGCCACTCCTTTCCCTAAGACTTTCCAGAGCCTCCCCATTAACACCTTTTTTTACTTTCCAAAATAAATTTCCATCTATGCCTCTGGCTGGTGTTGAAGTTCTTCCCCATTGCCTACATCAAGGACCCTGCCGGTCCGGAGTTGAGGAAGCAACCCATCTCCGGTGACGGGCTCAAGTCGTGACACAGCTCGGTGGCACTGGTGGTCACCAGTGTGACATGGGACCGTGGAGCTGGACCATTCATGGTGACTGTGCTCAGAGCCAGGCAGAGTCCCACAGAGGTTAAGAGGTTGGGACTGTGACCAGAGGCTGGTGACTGCGGATGAAGTTTCTCGGCTGTCCCCGCAGCCGGCTGGGAGTGGTCCAGAGGATGAGTAAACCAACCCCCTGGGGGTCTCTGCTTGTTGCCATGGCAACCTGACTCCAGGCTGCACATCTGAGCCTCCAACACCCGAAGCTGGTTAACACTACCCAGCCAGGAGGGCGTGGTGGGTGCGTACAGGCACTTGTTCTAGAGCCTTCTCTCCCCATCCCCCGCCAAGCCCCTCTTTGAAGCTTGGTTTGCGAGCACTTTCTATTGTTCTCTCTCAGCCTCAGCAGCTGCTGAGCTCAGGGCTGCAAATCGCATCTGCTTGAGGATCCTTTGTCTCCACGTTTCTGCCTGGCTGCTTTTCAAAGCTTGTCCAACCTCTGCTCTGCCCCTCGTCCGCAGGCACACTCAGCAGGCACAAGTACAGGAAGACACCACGTACACAGAGGCAGCCTGTTGCCAAAAACACAAGTAATGGCTAGACAGAAATCAGGTTTTTTTTTTTGGTACTAGGGATTGAACCCAGGGGCATTCTGCCTCTGAGCTACACTCCCTGCACTTTTTACTTTTTATTTTGAAATAGGATCTTGCTAAGTTGCTAAGGGTCTCGCTAAGTTGCTGAGGGTCTCACTCAGTTGCTGAGGCTGGGCATGATCCTCCTGTCTCAGCCTCCCAAGGACTGGGATTATAGGCATGTGCCCCCACTCTAGGCTCTTTGGGGGTATTTTTAACACCCTGGCTGTAGCCGTGGAATAGACTGTGTGCTGCACAAAGCTGCCTGACACAGGGGTCATCTAGGGGCTGAGACCCTGCTGGTCATCAGTCACCACTGTGACATGTGGTCTTGTCTTCCCACAGTGGGGTCTGTCCCTAATTTAAAAAGAACCTGAATAGGCTCACAGGGACTGTGATGGAGCTGCCTTTCTTTATCACTGTATTGACAGGGGATGGGGAGGAGGAAAGGGCTGAACAGGAGAGCTTTTTAGCCCAGACATCACATTTCAAAAAGTCTTCAAATTTAGACTTTTCTCATAAAGTCCAGCTGAGTTTATAAATATAATCACAGAATTTAACCAACAAGATCGAACAAGTTAAACAGTCCCCATTTTTTTTTTTTTTGGTTTTAGTTGTTCTTTTTTTAAATTGAGTGCATTGTAATTTTATATCATACTGGGGTACAGAGTGTCAGAAAAATACATGCACACAACTCTTGTTGCCCTCCCTAACCTCATCCCACAAGTCTTTGAGGTTGGAATTGGCAGTTTTGTATACATTCATAGCATTCTTTATGACTTCATCCCCCTCTTCCCTAATCCCCCTCAGTCAACATCAGAGAGATGAACAGAGACTCCAAAACCTTTTATGGCGTGGTTTTGGGCTGTTTGCATTTCCTACTACAACAGGAATCTCTAGATGTGGAGGAGGCTTGGGCCACACAGGAAGCTCCCTCTCTGTAGGCCTTGATGCCCGGCTCTGGTTCAGTCCTAGGGTAGAGGTGGGTGCGGTTGGTGGTGGCTCAGTTACCTTGCAGTGAGGGAACTCTTACCCATTCACTGCTGTTGCTCTCTGCCTTTGATCTTAGGGGCCAACACATACAGTTCCTTGTATAGTAGTGATGTAGGACAGAAATAAAATAGGTAGAAAGTGAGGAGGTGGAAAGAAGTAGGCAGATGGGGCCAGAGGGCCACAGTGGAAAGACTTCATTTCCTGAGACGCAACAGATGCTAACTAATTTCCAAAACTCCTGAAAGGACCAGACCTCCTGAATGTTGATGCTAACAAGATCAGAAGACTCCTGAGAGTGACCCAGAGGGTTGCAAAACTCCAGTTGTTCCTGCTGATAAGCGATCCCAGGAGATTCCAGGAAACAGCGTCTGTGATCCCAACTGGAAAAAGAGACACAAAAAGAACACTATCTAAATCCCAGGAAACTGTCTCTGGGACCCCAACTGGAAAAGGAGACTCAAAGAAGCATATACACACCTAGACCAGCCACTCTACATGGCTACCCATTCTGGGAATCCCTCCCTTTTGGGAACTTTTCTATCTCTCGCAGGTCGCAAAAGTGGTGTGTAATTGATGGAACTTGGCCCAGGTGACTCTCGGGTAGTGACCAGAAGACACCGCTGGACATCAAGGCTGTCCTAGGCCCCTAGGGGTGGCCTGCACCTCTCTTTGGTAGATCGCGTGGACTTTGGGAGAAAGCAGTTTGCAATCAACGGTACGTGGCTTGGACTACTTCCAAGTAGTGTCCAGAAGGCAGCTGCCAGACTCCAGGGTCCCCGTTGCCCGCAAGGGTGACCTGCCTCTTTTTCCCTTCCCTGTTTGCTTTACAATAAACTCCCTGCTTGCCTTTCTGTTGTCTGCAAGTGTCATTGTTTGCACTTCGTAGACAAGAACCCTGGTAAGGAAAACGTCTGTTTCAAAAGGAGTCATAAGCCGGGCGTGGTGGCGCACGCTTGTAATCCCAGTACTTGGGAAGCTGAGACAGGAGGATCGCAGGTTCGAAGCCAGCCTCAGCGACTTAGTGAGACCCTGTTTCCAAATAAAAAAATAAAATAGGTCTGGGCGTGTAGTCCAGAGGTAGAAGGCTCCTGGGTTTCATCCCTAGTAAAACACACAGAAATAAAAGGAGACATAAGGGAAATGTAACTTTGATATGAAAGCCTGTGTCCGGGCCTGAGACCCAAAGTCCCTGAGGAATTTACAAGTGACCCTGAGCACTGTGGACTGTCCTGAGGGAGGTGTCTGTTTATCAGACAACAGAGGTCACACAAAAGACGACTCTCCCTGGGCACCATGCAGGAGAGCTAGCTCCTCAGCATTGCTGGCTGTCCTTCAATAGTTTTGTGTGTGTGTGTGTGTGGTACTGGAGATTGAATACTGGCATTCTACCTCTTAGCTACACCCCCACCCTATTTTTAATTCTTTTGTTTTTGAAACAGGGTCTCACTAAGTTGCGGAGGGCCTCACTAAGTAGCTGAGGCTGGCTGCGAACCTGCGATCCTCCTGTCTCAGCCTCCCAACTACTGGGATTACAAATGTGTGCCATCATACTGGGCTCCTTGAATAGTTTAGAAGGACACCTGCTGAGAAGATAGAGACCATCCTAATTTACCCGGTGACTACAGACTGAGGCCATCCTCACATCCCTCCTGCCCATCCCTCACCAAAGTCCCTATAAAAGAAGAGCTCTGCACTCCCAAAGGGCTTCTCTCATTCTTGGGGTGGCCTGCCTTCTCCCTTGAATGTGTATTCTTTACTTTCTTTTTTTTGTGGTATTGGGGATTAAACCCAGGGACGTTCTACCTCCAAGCTCCACCCCTAGTCCTATTTTATTCTTTATTTTGAAATGGGGTCTCACTAAGTTGCGGAGGGCCTCACTAAGTAGCTGAGGCTGGCTGCGAACCTGGAACCTCCTGTCTCAGCCTCCCAAGTCCTGGGATTACAAGTGTGCGCCACCACGCCTGGCTGTATTCTTTACTTTCTTAAATAAATTTCTGTTTCTGCCTCAGATTGGCGCGTGTTGAAATTCTTTTCCGTTACCTAGGTCAAAGACCCCGTGGATCCTGAGTTGAGGATTTCACCCTTCCCCTGTGGCGGTAGGATAATGAGTTGAGATGATAACTGGGGCTTTTTCCTATAAACATTGCCTTGGGCGGGGCTGTGTAGAGCAAGCCAAGAGCAGGCTTGGTGGCATTTCCTTCTTTCGTTTTTGAAAATTTTATTTATTTATTTATTGCAGTACTGGGGATTGAACCCAGGGATTGCCCCTGGGTTCAAGCCCTGTACCTCCAAACTACACCACCTGCCCTATATTTTGTTCTTTATTCTGAAACAGGGTCTCACTAAGTTGCGGAGGGCCTCACTAAGTAGCTGAGGCTGGCCTCAAACCCCGATCCTCTGGTCTCAGCCTCCCACGTACTGGGATGACAAGTGTGTGCCACCATGCCCGGCTACATTGCCTTCTTTCAAAGACAAAGACTTCTCCTTATTTACTCCTGAACCTTCGTTGCCTGGCAACCATCAGGATGGGCGATCACCTGTCCCCGGTTGCCTGGGACTTTCCTAGCTATTGTACTAATAATCCCATACCCTGGGAAGCTCCTGAGACCCTAGCAGTCTGGGATTGTAAATGATCACTCTGCAAGGAGTTGGTGAGAAAACAGAGGGGATGAAAAACTGGTTTTCATTTTCCTCAATTCTGCGCTCAATGAAGGGACTGAACCGAGTTTCTTTGAGGATAAGACGAGGATATAGCAGAGGAGGTCCAGCTACTGGATGTGAGCAGATCTGCCCCGCTGAGGTGAGATAGAAGACATAAATATGTAGAAAGGAGACAGAAAGGAAGAACGAGGAAAATGCAACTTTAATACGGAAGCCTGTGGCAAAATCCCCCAATACCCGTACTCCTCCCCCAGGCCTGTGAGCCCCAAGTTCCTGAGGAACTTGCAAGTCTTTACTAATTACTCTGAGCAAAACCTGCTAACCATCTTCAGTCTCCTTGAGAATTATTAGCTGGCCCTGAATAGTTGTTTTTGTTTTTGTTTTGTGGTACTGGGGATGGAACCCAGGGGCATTCTACTTCTGAGCTATACCCCCAGCCCTATTTTTTATTCTTTATTTGGAAACAGGGTCTCACTAAGTTGCGGAGGGCCTCACTAAGTAGCTGAGGCTGCGAACCCGGATCATCCTCCTGTCTCAGACTCCCAAGTACTGGGATGACAAGCGTGTGCCACCATGCCCAGCTCCTGAATAGTTTTTAAGCAAAAGAGATATCTATTAGCTGGGTGTGATGGCGCATGCCTGGAATCCTAATATTTGGGAGGCTGAGACAGGAGGATCGCAGGTTCTAGGACAGTCTCAGCAACTAGTGAGACTCTCAGCAACTTAGTGAGACCCTCTTTCAAAATAAAAATAAAAAATAGAACTGGGGGTGTAGCTCGGAGGTAGAATGCCCCTGGGTTCAGTTGCCAGTACCCCCAAAAATGTTTTTAAAAAGATGCCTGTTGATAAACAGTGAAGGTCCCATCAGGACCTGGAAGATGACCTGAACACCCTAAATCATCTTGGGGTTACCAATTACCTAATTGATGTCATCCTCACATGCCTCCTCCTGCCCACCCCTTATCGAAGTCTCCTAGAAAGAAGAGCCGTGAACCCCCAAATGTGCTTCTCTCTCTGGAGATGGCCCCCATTCTCCCTTGAATGTGTTTTTCTTGCTTTCCCAAATAGATCTCCATCTCTGTCTCCGACTGGCTCACACTCCAATGCTCTTCTGTTTTCTGTCACGTGAGCCAGGCACCCCGTAGGTCTTGAGTTGTGTTGCCCTCGCGCCCCCACTGAGAACTCCTCCAGTGGACCCTTCAGGGAATCAACCCTTCTTCTGCAACACTACTGCCTGCTCTTTTTACGGCCCGAACACTAGAATGGTTTTTAAAAAGTCCAACAAAGAATAATAAGCCGGGCGTGGTGGTGCACGCTTGTCATCCCAGTACTTGGGAGACTGAGACGGGAGGATCCGGGTTCCCGGTCAGCCTCAGCTACTTAGTGAGGCCCTCCGCAACTCAGTGAGACCCTGTTTCAAAATCAAGAATAAAAAATAGGGCTGGGGGTATAGCCCGAAGGTAGAATGCCCCTGGGTTCGATCCCCGGTACCGCCAAAAAAAAAAAAGAAAAAGAATAATATTTAGTGATAGGTAAACAAGTTATGAAAATGGATTTTTAGGATCCATAAATACAGAGTCATTGGAACTGGGCCGGGCACCCTTGTTTATGTTTTCTCTGTGGCTGTTTTAGCACAAAGACAACAGAGTTGGGTCCTTAAGACAGAGACAGCAGGGCCCGTGAAGCCTACAGCATTTGCTCTC
The DNA here is from genome assembly GCA_004027185.1 of Glis glis. Lineage (NCBI taxonomy): Eukaryota > Metazoa > Chordata > Mammalia > Rodentia > Gliridae > Glis > Glis glis. The sequence goes on from PVJS01016748.1 coordinate 18,286, forward strand.
TGGTCCTTTAAGGAAGAAGTTGGCAGACCCCTGGCACAGAAGCCGGGTGCACTCAGAGACTGGAGTGGGAGGGTGAGAGATGGCAGGCCCCTCGTGGTGTGTGATGGCTCTGGCTCCTGTCTTCTGGGTACCGTGGAAGTCTCCTGTATGCTAAAGGACTCCGAGAGATGGGTGCCTGTGGGTGACTAAGATAAAATATCTACCCAGCCTGGTAGGCATGAGGCTCGGAA